>CASGFQ010000011.1:0-10000 GCA_949316385.1 Globia sparganii
CCTTGCAGTGTCCCTCTGACGTAATCAGAGACCTTGTTTACCGAAAAGTGTTTATTTTTTACAGATAATTTCGCGGCCTAATTGCTAAGAGAAGAATCTTGGATTTGAGAACATAAGCAACTACATTTACAATATCTATCATCTAACTTCAAAAAATCATTACTTTTATTACATTTTTACTATACTTCATTTAACTATTTCATTTTTGCTAATTAAAATGTTACCTTTATTAATTTTGACCTGTACCGAATTCCCTTTTTTACTTAATTTTATATTGTTATACTTATACATTATTTACTTAGTTTTCTTAAATTTTTATGATACATTAATTATATTCTTATAATACATTAAGTATCAAATTTTTTATACTTAAAAGTGCTACGTACACTTTACGTACACCTTCCCTAGTACAGGCAATAGCCCAATCGGCCCGTGAGATTTTCGGGACGGTGTACGAATTTAACAATGACAAAAGAGATCTGGGTTGCATGACCCGAGAGCAAACGTCGTCAGCGAGGCCGCAAGCTCCCGGTACCTTTTTTTTTGGGTTGGACGACACGTTGGACCTATCAAACTTACTATGGGTAAACGGCGGTTCATGTTTCTCATCATGGGTCCACTCGTTTACCCTTTCTGCTCGTAGCCAGGTTTGGCGATGGTCCAAGGTGTTGTCTTCCGCACGGTCCTCGGGGTAGAATGTCTCGGCTAACAGCCTCACCGAACCTTCCGCGTCCAGAGTCTCCCCATCCAACTGCAGCGGCAGGTCTTCCTCTCTCCTCGCTATCCTCCTTATTATTATTTTTATTACCCTATATATCCTCTTCCAAAACCCCTCTCCGTCCTTTTTCCCGCAGAACCACTTCCAGCTCTCTGCTTGAGCTTTCCTCACCGCATTCTCACACTCCTTTTTCTCTTCCAGGCACAAGCTGGCAACCATCGCTCTTCGGACCGGTGCTGCGTTCCCGACTCTCACTTTCTTGGTGGCGACCAGCTTCCTCATCTCTGCGAGCTCCTCGGACCACCACGGCATGGTGAGTGTTTCTTTGTTGTTTTTATGTGGTATTGTGTCTCTGCATGTGTAGGTTGTGGCTTGTGTGTATGTGTGTATGACGTTTTCCAACTGATGTACGTTGTGTGTATTTGATGGATCCACCAGGGTTAACTTCCTATCCAGCACGACTTGAAACATTTTCACATAAAACTGCCTCCAGTTTGCTTTCCTGGTGTTATGGACCCTAGTGGTTTGTTTAACTGCCATACCCTTTGATTTTTCCAAGTGTGTTGAAAAGTTTATGCCGTCAGCGGTGGTTTCGGGGACATCTTTAGCAGTATGCTACTGAGGCTCGGGCCAACGCTTCCCATTTCCTTCTCACTGGGCACTCGCTGCTGAATGCATTGTGCTCATGGTTGGGGATCTTGGCTCTAGTGCAGTTGACGCACACTGCTGGTTCGCCCATTCGTGTTTCTGGGCAGTCCACCCTGAGATGCGCTCCGCCACAGTGGCTGCATAGATCTTCTGCCTCCTTGCAAAAACGCTTGCTGTGTCCGTACCCCAAACAGCGGGTGCACTGCACCAGTGGCGTTTGGTCTTCAACGCGCACTCTCTGGAGGTCAATATGCACGCGACCCGCGAAAGTTAACCTCTGCCACACAATCGGGGACACCTGTAGGATGACGTGGCACGTGTGGGGGTTCCTCGTCTTACGACGGTACTTCACCCCCAGCCTCACATCATCCGCAGGTATGTCACCGATCAGGTGGGTATTCTGGCGTTGCAGGGCCTGGGTTATCTCCGCATCTGAGTGGCAGGAGAGGACGTCCTTGATGATAACAAGGGGATCCTTATTTTTGACCTCCTCTACCACCAGACTGCCTGTCTTTTTTATTCTTTCGGTGACTTTTGCCATCTCTTCCCTTGTCTTAAAGCCGACCACTACTTTCTGGTCCCTCGCCTTGCGCAGCCGCTCCACTCTAGTGCCTTCATTACTGGCATCTACCGCCGTCCTGAGCTTCTCAAGAACCTCTTCACTGGTGTCTTGATCATTCACAGATGATACAACTACCGAGTGAAGAGGTTCCTGGATGTTCTGCTTTGGTCCGGCGGCGATTTCAGCGAAAGTTGGGCCTTGGCCAGCGACATAGCGAGGAGTCTGCTGAAGCTGCTCCGACAGATCCCGGGTATGCTGTTGGCACTCCTGCAGTGCCTGCTTGTGGTCTTTAAGACCCTCCACAAGGCACTTCATGAGCTCTGTCGATTCCTTCGTGTCCGGCCTAGATTCATTTATGGGTTGCGCTCTAACTTCTTCATTCGCTACGCTCTCTTTTGCGGCTTCAGCCTCCTTCACCAGCTGGTAAAGCCTCTCGACCGCTTTAGTAATTTCATCTTTTATTTCCTTTTTCAGGTTTCTAGAGCTTAAAAGTTGGATTTTTGCCTTTTGGAGACACGCCTTTGCCTCCGTGGTTCGGTTAAGGTACCTCACGGGTGGCGCGTCTCTTGGCGAGCTCTCTTTGGTCCCCTCAGGCTGCCTTGGTCCATAAGGCGCACTCTGGTGGGCGAGTGTTGCCTTGGACTTAAGTTTCGGGGGGCTCGACAGTGGTGCCTTCTTCGGAGGCGTTGGTGTTTTGAGAGGCTGAATATTCGGTCTGTTGGCCTCCCACTCCCCAATACTACGACTTTCCGATGGGCCAGCCTGTGTCGGTCGTGGTAACCCCGTGTTTGAACTCTCCTCCGGGACCTTTGTTTTAACAACTGGTGTCCTGTAACCAAACATTTTAGAGGGATCAGGGGACTGCGTAGCGGGCCTAACGTCAGAGGACACTGATGTCTATACTGAATCCCTGTAAAGGGGGGATCAGCAAATAATAAAATAAAATACGAGTCCTATAGCAAGGCCTCAGTCGGGTTCAATAAAATTTAAATAAAAAGAAAAGTCAATTTATGTCTCTAGGACGTGCATATAGATCTTGAAGACCGTCAATTCCCTTATTAAGCTAAAGGATAGTCTATTAATGTAGCTGGAAGTGCTAAAATTTCAGCTAAATTTTTTCCCAAAAGTTCGAAAGTTTACCTGGCCAGTAACTAAAGGGTGGGTGGGAGGGCAAATTTTTGAAGTTCTATGTGAGCTAGGCTCGCGTGCGAGGTGTCAAAAGACGCGTCTCGGCGCGGGCTAACTATCTGTGAGGTTATTGGAATTTTAGCTGAACAAAAATTTTGAATTTTGCAGAAAAAACGGGTTTTTCGACCAAAATGTGAGTAAAAACCTGCAATAACACCGCCGAAACGGGACTCGAACTCGCTGAACGCGCGCCGGAGTGCAGGTAAGGCAGGTAAGTAACTATTGAAACTATAAAAACGTAGATTTAGATTAGAATTTTGAAGATAAAAATTTATAAAGTATTTTCAAAGGGATTTTTTACTGAAAATTTTACAAGTCAATATACGAAAAATGTTTTTCGCAGATTCGTCAATTTTCACCAGTGGGAAAGTTAAACGGAGCCTAGAAACGATTAATTTTGCTCAGCTTCAAAATGCGTCACCGGGATGCAAAGTTATAATGATTTGATGATTTTGTACTATCCCTTAGGTGGATTTCGTCGGTTAGTGAAAATACCAAATGCAAAAAATTTTTGAAGTTCTATGTGAGCTAGGCTCGCGTGCGAGGTGTCAAAAGACGCGTCTCGGCGCGGGCTAACTATCTGTGAGGTTATTGGAATTTTAGCTGAACAAAAATTTTGAATTTTGCAGAAAAAACGGGTTTTTCGACCAAAATGTGAGTAAAAACCTGCAATAACACCGCCGAAACGGGACTCGAACTCGCTGAACGCGCGCCGGAGTGCAGGTAAGGCAGGTAAGTAACTATTGAAACTATAAAAACGTAGATTTAGATTAGAATTTTGAAGATAAAAATTTATAAAGTATTTTCAAAGGGATTTTTTACTGAAAATTTTACAAGTCAATATACGAAAAATGTTTTTCGCAGATTCGTCAATTTTCACCAGTGGGAAAGTTAAACGGAGCCTAGAAACGATTAATTTTGCTGAAAACAGCTTCAAAATGCGTCACCGGGATGCAAAGATATAGCGATTTGATGATTTTGTACTATCCCTTAGGTGGATTTCGTCTGTTAGTGAAAATACCAAATGCAAAAAATTTTTGAAGTTCTATGTGAGCTAGGCTCGCGTGCGAGGTGTCAAAAGACGCGTCTCGGCGCGGGCTAACTATCTGTGAGGTTATTGGAATTTTAGCTGAACAAAAATTTTGAATTTTGCAGAAAAAACGGGTTTTTCGACCAAAATGTGAGTAAAAACCTGCAATAACACCGCCGAAACGGGACTCGAACTCGCTGAACGCGCGCCGGAGTGCAGGTAAGGCAGGTAAGTAACTATTGAAACTATAAAAACGTAGATTTAGATTAGAATTTTGAAGATAAAAATTTATAAAGTATTTTCAAAGGGATTTTTTACTGAAAATTTTACAAGTCAATATACGAAAAATGTTTTTCGCAGATTCGTCAATTTTCACCAGTGGGAAAGTTAAACGGAGCCTAGAAACGATTAATTTTGCTGAAAACAGCTTCAAAATGCGTCACCGGGATGCAAAGTTATAATGATTTGATGATTTTGTACTATCCCTTAGGTGGATTTCGTCGGTTAGTGAAAATACCAAATGCAAAAAATTTTTGAAGTTCTATGTGAGCTAGGCTCGCGTGCGAGGTGTCAAAAGACGCGTCTCGGCGCGGGCTAACTATCTGTGAGGTTATTGGAATTTTAGCTGAACAAAAATTTTGAATTTTGCAGAAAAAACGGGTTTTTCGACCAAAATGTGAGTAAAAACCTGCAATAACACCGCCGAAACGGGACTCGAACTCGCTGAACGCGCGCCGGAGTGCAGGTAAGGCAGGTAAGTAACTATTGAAACTATAAAAACGTAGATTTAGATTAGAATTTTGAAGATAAAAATTTATAAAGTATTTTCAAAGGGATTTTTTACTGAAAATTTTACAAGTCAATATACGAAAAATGTTTTTCGCAGATTCGTCAATTTTCACCAGTGGGAAAGTTAAACGGAGCCTAGAAACGATTAATTTTGCTGAAAACAGCTTCAAAATGCGTCACCGGGATGCAAAGATATAGCGATTTGATGATTTTGTACTATCCCTTAGGTGGATTTCGTCTGTTAGTGAAAATACCAAATGCAAAAAATTTTTGAAGTTCTATGTGAGCTAGGCTCGCGTGCGAGGTGTCAAAAGACGCGTCTCGGCGCGGGCTAACTATCTGTGAGGTTATTGGAATTTTAGCTGAACAAAAATTTTGAATTTTGCAGAAAAAACGGGTTTTTCGACCAAAATGTGAGTAAAAACCTGCAATAACACCGCCGAAACGGGACTCGAACTCGCTGAACGCGCGCCGGAGTGCAGGTAAGGCAGGTAAGTAACTATTGAAACTATAAAAACGTAGATTTAGATTAGAATTTTGAAGATAAAAATTTATAAAGTATTTTCAAAGGGATTTTTTACTGAAAATTTTACAAGTCAATATACGAAAAATGTTTTTCGCAGATTCGTCAATTTTCACCAGTGGGAAAGTTAAACGGAGCCTAGAAACGATTAATTTTGCTGAAAACAGCTTCAGAATGCGTCACCGGGATGCAAAGTTATAATGCTCAGGTTAGGTTCGCTCAGGTTAGGTTCGCTCAGGTTAGGTTCGCTCAGGTTAGGTTCGCTCAGGTTAGGTTAGGTTAGGTTAGGTTAGGTTAGGTTAGGTTAGGTTTTTTTTTTTTTTTTTTTTGTTTTGGCAGGAGTGGGAAATCCTCATGGACGCCCAGACTGTCCCACTGGTGAGCCAGTCTGGGCAGTGCCGGACTCTTACCGGCTAAAACCACACTCCTGCCTTTGCTAAGTGTCCCTCTGACATGATCAGAGACCTTATTTATCTTTGTATTTTGTCTGTGGTCTTTCTTTAATTTTTAGTTTTGACAATCCTTTTGTAGCAAGTGATGAGATCCTGCTGGCAGCCGCCACACTTCAACTCTGCTTTCAACTTTGCATATTCTTTGATTTACATCATAATTTTACTATATATATACTTGTACACACATTATACATTTATGGCTATCCTAATATATTTTCAATATATTATATAGACATAGTTGCTTATTCTTTTCTGTTTTTTTTTTTTTTTTTTTTTTAGTTCTGTTCCCTATTGTATCTATTCTTACTAATTTGATAAAATATGTTTGTTTACTTTTTCTCAATTTTGTCAGACTCGGTTAGGTTAGGTTAGGTTAGGTTAGGTTAGGTTAGGTTAGGTTAGGTTAGGTTAGGTTAGGTTAGGTTAGGTTAGGTTAGGTTAGGTTAGGTTAGGTTAGGTTAGGTTAGGTTAGGTTAGGTTAGGTTAGGTTAGGTTAGGTTAGGTTAGGTTAGGTTAGGTTAGGTTAGGTTAGGTTAGGTTAGGTTAGGTTAGGTTAGGTTAGGTTAGGTTAGGTTAGGTTAGGTTAGGTTAGGTTAGGTTAGGTTAGGTTAGGTTAGGTTAGGTTAGGTTAGGTTAGGTTAGGTTAGGTTAGGTTAGGTTAGGTTAGGTTAGGTTAGGTTAGGTTAGGTTAGGTTAGGTTAGGTTAGGTTAGGTTAGGTTAGGTTAGGTTAGGTTAGGTTAGGTTAGGTTAGGTTAGGTTAGGTTTTTTTTTTTTTTTTTTTTTTTTTTTGTTTTGGCAGGAGTGGGAAATCCTCATGGACGCCCAGACTGTCTCACTGATGAGGCAGTCTGGGCAGTGCCGGACTCTTACCGGCTAAAACCACACTCCTGCCTTGCAGTGTCCCTCTGACGTAATCAGAGACCTTGTTTACCGAAAATGTTTATTTTTTTTACAGATAATTTCGCGGCCTAATTGCTAAGAGAAGAATCTTGGATTTGAGAACATAAGCAACTACATTTACAATATCTATCATCTAACTTCAAAAAATCATTACTTTTATTACATTTTTTACTATACTTCATTTAACTATTTCATTTTTACTAATTAAAATGTTACCTTTATTAATTTTGACCTGTACCGAATTCCCTTTTTTACTTAATTTTATATTGTTATACTTATACATTATTTACTTAGTTTTCTTTATTTTTTATGATACATTAATTATATTCTTATAATACATTAAGTATCAAATTTTTTATACTTAAAAGTGCTACGTACACTTTACGTACACCTTCCCGAGTACAGGCAATAGCCCAATCGGCCCGTGAGATTTTCGGGACGGTGTACGAATTTAACAATGACAAAAGAGATCTGGGTTGCATGACCCGAGAGCAAACGTCGTCAGTGAGGCCGCAAGCTCCCGGTACCTTTTTTGGGTTGGACGACACGTTGGACCTATCAAACTTACTATGGGTAAACGGCGGTTCATGTTTCTCATCATGGGTCCACTCGTTTACCCTTTCTGCTCGTAGCCAGGTTTGGCGATGGTCCAAGGTGTCGTCTTCCGCACGGTCCTCGGGGTAGAATGTCTCGGCTAACAGCCTCACCGAACCTTCCGCGTCCAGAGTCTCCCCATCCAACTGCAGCGGCAGGTCTTCCTCTCTCCTCGCTATCCTCCTTATTATTATTTTTATTACCCTATATATCCTCTTCCAAAACCCCTCTCCGTCCTTTTTCCCGCAGAACCACTTCCAGCTCTCCGCTTGAGCTTTCTTCACCGCATTCTCACACTCCTTTTTCTCTTCCAGGCACAAGCTGGCAACCATCGCTCTTCGGACCGGTGCTGCGTTCCCGACTCTCACTTTCTTGGTGGCGACCAGCTTCCTCATCTCTGCGAGCTCCTCGGACCACCACGGCATGGTGAGTGTTTCTTTGTTGTTTTTATGTGGTATTGTGTCTCTGCATGTGTAGGTTGTGGCTTGTGTGTATGTGTGTATGACGTTTTCCAACTGATGTACGTTGTGTGTATTTGATGGATCCACCAGGGTTAACTTCCTATCCAGCACGACTTGAAACATTTTCTCATAAAACTGCCTCCAGTTTGCTTTCCTGGTGTTATGGACCCTAGTGGTTTGTTTAACTGCCATACCCTTTGATTTTTCCAAGTGTGTTGAAAAGTTTATGCCGTCAGCGGTGGTTTCGGGGACATCTTTAGCAGTATGCTACTGAGGCTCGGGCCAACGCTTCCCATTTCCTTCTCACTGGGCACTCGCTGCTGAATGCATTGTGCTCATGGTTGGGGATCTTGGCTCTAGTGCAGTTGACGCACACTGCTGGTTCGCCAATTCGTGTTTCTGGGCAGTCCGCCCTGAGATGCGCTCCGCCACAGTGGCTGCATAGATCTTCTGCCTCCTTGCAAAAACGCTTGCTGTGTCCGTACCCCAAACAGCGGGTGCACTGCACCAGTGGCGTTTGGTCTTCAACGCGCACTCTCTGGAGGTCAATATGCACGCGACCCGCGAAAGTTAACCTCTGCCACACAATCGGGGACACCTGTAGGATGACGTGGCACGTGTGGG
The DNA here is from genome assembly GCA_949316385.1 of Globia sparganii. Lineage (NCBI taxonomy): Eukaryota > Metazoa > Arthropoda > Insecta > Lepidoptera > Noctuidae > Globia > Globia sparganii. The sequence continues at coordinate 8,491 of CASGFQ010000011.1, forward strand.
GGTTCCTCGTCTTACGACGGTACTTCACCCCCAGCCTCACATCATCCGCAGGTATGTCACCGATCAGGTGGGTATTCTGGCGTTGCAGGGCCTGGGTTATCTCCGCATCTGAGTGGCAGGAGAGGACGTCCTTGATGATAACAAGGGGATCCTTATTTTTGACCTCCTCTACCACCAGACTGCCTGTCTTTTTTATTCTTTCGGTGACTTTTGCCATCTCTTCCCTTGTCTTAAAGCCGACCACTACTTTCTGGTCCCTCGCCTTGCGCAGCCGCTCCACTCTAGTGCCTTCATTACTGGCATCTACCGCCGTCCTGAGCTTCTCAAGAACCTCTTCACTGGTGTCTTGATCATTCACAGATGATACAACTACCGAGTGAAGAGGTTCCTGGATGTTTTGCTTTGGTCCGGCGGCGATTTCAGCGAAAGTTGGGCCTTGGCCAGCGACATAGCGAGGGGTCTGCTGAAGCTGCTCCGACAGATCCCGAGTATGCTGTTGGCACTCCTGCAGTGCTTGCTTGTGGTCTTTAAGACCCTCCACAAGGCACTTCATGAGCTCTGTCGATTCCTTCGTGTCCGGCCTAGACTCATTTATGAGTTGCGCTCTATCTCCTTCATTAGCTACGCTCTCTTTTGCGGCTTCAGCCTCCTTCACCAGCTGGTAAAGCCTCTCGACCGCTTTAGTAATTTCATCTTTTATTTCCTTTTTCAGGTTTCTAGAGCTTAATAGTTGGATTTTTGCCTTTTGGAGACACGCCTTTGCCTCCGTGGTTCGGTTAAGGTACCTCACGGGTGGCGCGTCTCGTGGCGAGCTCTCTTCAGTCCCCTCAGGCTGCCTTGGTCCATAAAGCGCACTCTGGTGGGCAAGTGTTGCCTTGGACTTAAGTTTCGGGGGGCTAGACAGTGGTGCCTTCTTCGGAGGCGTTGGTGTTTTAAGAGGCTGACCAATATTCGGTCTGTTGGCCTCCCACTCCCCAATACTACGACTTTCCGATGGGCTAGCCTGTGTCGGTCGTGGTATCCCCGTGTTTGAACTCTCCTCCGGGACCTTTGTTTTAACAACTGGTGTCCTGTAACCAAACATTTTAGAGGGATCAGGGGACTGCGCAGCGGGCCTAACGTCAGAGGACACTGATGTCTATACTGAATCCCTGTAAAGGGGGGATCAGCAAATAATAAAATAAAATACGGTTCCTATAGCAAGGCCTCAGTCGGGTTCAATAAAATTTAAATAAAAAGAAAAGTCAATTTATGTCTCTAGGACGTGCATATAGATCTTGAAGACCGTCAATTCCCTTATTAAGCTAAAGGATAGTCTATTAATGTAGCTGGAAGTGCTAAAATTTCAGCTAAATTTTTTCCCAAAAGTTCAAAAGTTTACCTGGCCAGTAACTAAAGGGTGGGTGGGAGGGCAAATTTTTGAAGTTCTATGTGAGCTAGGCTCGCGTGCGAGGTGTCAAAAGACGCGTCTCGGCGCGGGCTAACTATCTACGAGGTTATTAGAATTTTA
>CASGFQ010000011.1:15000-16496 GCA_949316385.1 Globia sparganii
CTGGCATTTCAGGGCCTGGGTTATCTCCGCATCTGAGTGGCAGGAGAGGACGTCCTTGATGATAACAAGGGGATCCTTATTTTTCACCTCCTCTACCACCAGGTTGCCTGTCTTTTTTATTCTTTCGGTGACTTTTGCCATCTCTTCCCTTGTCCTAAAGCCGACCACCACTTTCTGGTCCCTCGCCTTGCGCAGCCGCTCCACTCTAGTGCCTTCATTCCTTGCATCTACCGCCGTCCTGAGCTTCTCAAGAACCTCTTCACTGGTGTCTTGATCATTCACAGATGATACAACTACCGAGTGAAGAGGTTCCTGGATGTTCTGCTTTGGTCCGGCGGCGATTTCAGCGAAAGTTGGGCCTTGGCCAGCGACATAGCGAGGGGTCTGCTGAAGCTGCTCCGACAGATCCCGGGTATGCTGTTGGCACTCCTGCAGTGCCTGCTTGTGGTCTTTAAGACCCTCCACAAGGCACTTCATGAGCTCTGTCGATTCCTTCGTGTCCGGCCTAGACTCATTTATGGGTTGCGCTCTAACTCCTTCATAAGCTACGTTCTCTTTTGTGGCTTCAGCCTCCTTCACCAGCTGGTAAAGCCTCTCGACCGCTTTAGTGATCTCATCTTTTATTTCCTTTTTCAGGTTTCTTGAGCTTAGAAGTTGGATTTTTGCCTTTTGGAGACACGCCTTTGCCTCCGTGGTTCGGTTAAGGTACCTCACGGGTGGCGCGTCTCGTGGCGAGCTCTCTTCGGTCCCCTCAGGCTGCCTTGGTCCATAAAGCGCACTCTGGTGGGCGAGTGTTGCCTTGGACTTAAGTTTCGGGGGGCTAGACAGTGGTGCCTTCTTCGGAGGCGTTGGTGTTTTGAGAGGCTGACCAATATTCGGTCTGTTGGCCTCCCACTCCCCAATACTACGACTTTCCGATGGGCTAGCCTGTGTCGGTCGTGGTAACCCCGTGTTTGAACTCTCCTCCGGGACCTTTGTTTTAACAACTGGTGTCCTGTAACCAAACATTTTGGAGGGATCAGGGGACTGCGCAGCGGGCCTAACGTCAGAGGACACTGATGTCTATACTGAATCCCTGTAAAGGGGGGATCAGCAAATAATAAAATAAAATACGAGTCCTATAGCAAGGCCTCAGTCGGGTTCAATAAAATTTAAATAAAAAGAAAAGTCAATTTATGTCTCTAGGACGTGCATATAGATCTTGAAGACCGTCAATTCCCTTATTAAGCTAAAGGATAGTCTATTAATGTAGCTGGAAGTGCTAAAATTTCAGCTAAATTTTTTCCCAAAAGTTCGAAAGTTTACCTGGCCAGTAACTAAAGGGTGGGTGGGAGGGCAAATTTTTGAAGTTCTATGTGAGCTAGGCTCGCGTGCGAGGTGTCAAAAGACGCGTCTCGGCGCGGCTCGGCGCGGGCTAACTATCTGTAAGGTTATTGGAATTTTAACTGAACAAAAATTTTGATTTTTGCAGAAAAAACGGGTTTTTCGAACAAAAT
>CASGFQ010000012.1:0-24244 GCA_949316385.1 Globia sparganii
AACCATGTAAGTATTCATAATTAGTTTTCAACTATTAAATTGTTAATATTATTTTAATTAATTATGTATTCAAGTACTAAATACTTCATTAATTAATTAGCACGTTCAGCTTAGAAGCTGATATGCTTTCCACAGATGCTATGTGTCGTGGGTTCGATTCCTGCACGAATAAAATATTTGCTAATTATTAGTCATTTATTAAAAAAATAATTATCATTCTGTTTAGTGCAGTAGGTGAGCAAATATAATTTCTGTGCTAAATACACGTATAATAGTTGTGTTGAGATGATGTAGGTGTTTTAGGATGTATAAAGTGTGAGCTAACGAATGAAATAAATAAATATGTTTTACCTAGTCTAGCTTTCTATCTTTAAATTAATTAATCTTACAATGATATTGAAACTGATTGCATTGCTTTAATATTTTTTTTTTGTTCCCAGGTCTAACCTACTCGTCAATGACCTGTCCCTGTCTAGTGACTCTGAAGTAGAAGTAAAGGCGAAAGAAAAGTTGACGGAAAGAAAAACGAAGCGGGGAAGATGTAGCAAGTCGAATGAAGGCTCCAGTTCAAAGAAGTCGAAACCCACTATTTCTCCGCCTACATCATCAAGCCGAATTACTGCCGCTGAATTATTTGGTGAAGACAGCGACAGTGACGAAAATGTCACCCGAATACAAAACTCTGCAAAAACCGGTAATATACCACCTCTTTATTCTTATTTTACGAGAAGATTGGGTAAGGGTTACTCTCGACAGATAAGTGAGACGAAAGAAGGGAAGTACTACGTGGAGGTGAAAATATACTACACGGACGAAATTAAAAAAATAGCACCAATAAATAGATGGCGCTCTGCTATTACTACCATAAAAACTAAATTAGATGAAAATAAGGAGTCTTGGCAACATATAAAAGAATTCGTGAAAACAACTCATAAAGATTTCAAAAATTGTGCAGTCACTCATATAGGATCCTACGATAATTAAGCGCTTTATTTTAAATAACACAATAATTGTAACCATATTTATAATAATAATAATCGCGCCCTCTATATTCATATTTTGTACTACCTGTGTAACCATGTATATTCATGACTATTTGTATTAATAAATATGTATAAATAATATCATCATTGTATTAATTGTTTTTTTACAGTTACACACCTCAGCAACAATTTATCAAGATCTAGAAAGTCAATAAACTGTGAGAAATGTAACATTTTAATACCAGAAAATCAGTATACTTATCATATGAGAACTAATATACACAAAGCAAATTGTTTATTAGATACGAAATTCAGAGATATCCATATTATTGCAACAGCATTTAAAAACAGATTAATGACTTACAGATTGAATGTCACTCAGGAAGACGAATACCTCAGTCTAGAGACGTTCCTGTGTGATCATCGAACAAATTTAATAGAATTGATAAATATGTCACTGAATGAACACAGTTGTATCAAATTGAATTTTGAATTGTTTGCATATTTTATGCTACCAAAATCAGACGAAAAACAATTAAAATCATTTAATACCAAGTACGATATTGTTTATAAGAGCACTGATTTGAATGAATTATTAACGAAAGTAATGAATAAATTGAATAACAAATTAACCGAGTTTCAGCACTGTCAATCTGGTTGGACATTTATTTCTATGAATCATCTCGAAATTAACATTAACAAATACTCTCCTATGAGAGGTGGATCTTATATAGAACTACCGACAGCTATAAAATATTCTAAAAGTTGTATAAATATAAAAAATAATGATAATGGCTGTTTTTTGTGGAGTATAGTAGCTGGATTATACCCAGCAAAAAATAATGTATGTAGAACAAGTTCATATCCTCACTATTCTTCTGTTTTAAATACTGAAGGAATGTCATTTCCTCCTACGATAAATGATATTAAAATGTTTGAAAAAAACAATGCAAACATTAGTTTAAATATATATGGTATACAAAATGATATTGTGACTGGACCTCTTTATGTATCAAAAAATAAAAGACAAAATCATATTAATTTACTTTATATTGAAAACAAAACCATTGGACATTATTGTTTAATTAAAGATCTGACACGTCTTGTACGTCGTCAACTCACTCATTACAAAGGTAAAGTTTATTTATGCGAAACATGTTTGCAACTATTTAGTTTAGAAAAAAGATACAAGTCACATAACTGCTCCAAGATTTTGTGTATTTTACCTAAAAATAATCCAAAACTAAAATTTAAAAATTATGAGAGGCAGCAAAAAATTAATTTTATAATTTACGCTGATTTTGAATGTATGCTAATTGACTACAATGAAAGTAACTCTTTGAATACTCGGAAACTAAAAATGCATCAGCCTTCATGTTTCGCGTATTATATTTGTTGCGCGCATGATGATCAATTAAACAAATATGTTACATACCGGGGTGTAGATTGCGTCAAAAAATTTGTTAAATGTTTAATTAAAGACATCAAACGGTTACACACAATTTTAAATAGTAAAAAGCCAATGACCCCTTTATCTACAGAACAAGAGATGGATTATCGAAACTCGACTCTATGTCACATATGTAAACAATTGTTATTGAATGATAAAGTTCGAGATCATGATCATATTACATCAGAGTACCGTGGAGCAGCACACTCTCATTGTAATTTGATGTATAGAGTTTGTTCATTCATTCCTGTTGTCTTTCATAATTTGTCCGGGTATGACTCACACTTATTCATTGAAGAGTTAGCGAATTATGAAGGCTCTATTAATATCATACCGAGAACTAAAGAAAAATACCTTTCAATTACAAAAGTAATAAAGACAGAAAAATATAATCATCCTATACAAATAAAATTTATTGATTCTTTTCAGTTTCTCAGTTCTAGTCTAGATTCATTAAGTAAAAGTTTATCAGAAAACGATTTTATTAACTTAAATAGAGAGTTCACTGTTAAAAGAAAATTTGATTTAATGCGAAAAAAAGGTGTTTACCCATATGACTATATTGATGCTTGGTCCAAATTTGATGAGACTAAACTTCCCTCAAAGTCTTGTTTTTATAACAGTTTAAGTGAGAAACATATAACTGAAGAGGAATATTTACACGCTCAAAAGGTCTGGAACGTTTTTGAAGTTAAGTCCCTTGGTGAATATACAGATTTATACATGAAATGCGATGTGCTTTTACTATGTGATATATTCAAAAAATTTAGAATTACAAGCTTACTTTATTATAAATTGGATCCAGCTTATTATGTAACGTCACCGAGTTTAAGTTGGGATGCCATGCTTTTATATACCGGTATTGAACTTGAGTTGATAAGTGATTTACAAATGTATGAATTATTAGAAAAAGGAATTCGTGGTGGGCTGGCGCAGTGTTCTCTCCGCCATGCTGTAGCGAACAATAAATACTTACCACATTTTAATAAGTTAGAACCGAGTAATTATTTAATATATCTTGATTGTAATAATTTATATGGCTATGCTATGATGAAGAAGCTTCCAACTTCAGAATTTAAGTTTTTGACTCCAAAAGAAATTGATAACTTTGAAGTAAATAATGTGTCAGATGATAATGATTACGGTTATATTTTGGAAGTAGACTTGTTATATCCGAATTATTTACATAATAAGCATAAAGACTTACCTTTTGCAGTTGAAAAATTAATACCTCCTTACGGAAAATCAGCAAAATTGGTTGCGAATTTTTATGACAAGCATAATTATGTAATTCATTATGTTCACTTGAAAGAATGTTTGAAAAACGGTTTAATTTTAAAAAAGACTCATTGCATACTAAGCTTCAAACAAGAATGCTTTCTCAAAAAGTACATAGATCTGAATACAAGTCTTCGACAAAATTCCAAAACAGCGTTCGAGAAAGACTTCTTTAAATTATTGAATAATGCAATTTTCGGGAAAACCATTGAAAACAAACGCAAGCAAGCTGACGTTAAATTAGTAACAAAATGGAGAGATACAAGAAATAAAACGAACAAGTATCTAAGTGCCGAAAAATTGATTGCTAAACCAAATTTAAAAAGTATATCAATTTTTTCAGAAAATTTCGTAGCTGTGGAATTATATCGGGAAAAGATTGTCTTAGATAGACCTATTTATATTGGGTTCACAGTACTGGAATATTCTAAGCAACATCTATACCAATTTCATTACGATTTTATAAAAAATAAATACGGAGAAAACGCTGAGCTATGCTACACTGATACCGATAGTTTATTGTATTTAATTTATACGGATGATTTTTATCATGATATGCATGAAGATCTTACTAAGTTTGATACCAGTAATTTTGCAGTAACTAATCCTTATCACATACCGCAACAAAATGCTAAAATTCCTGGTTTATGGAAACTTGAAGTTGGTGACGATTTAATTAGAGAATTCATCGGTTTAAGAGCCAAATTATATTTTATAAATAGTATCAAAACTCAAATAAAAAAAGCTAAAGGCGTTTCCAAATCTGTGACTTGTGACCTGAAATTAAGTGATTACATTGATGTACTCTCAAACAATAAAGCATATAGACATAAAATGAATATGATAAAATCCATTAAACACGTTTTATACACTCAACAAGTAGATAAACTAGTTTTAGAAAGAAACGACGACAAAGTTCAAGTATTACAAGATCAAATTCATACATTACCCTGGGGTCACTGTGATTCTATGTTTTTAGATTATTCCAGTGACATGTAATATTTATCTAGCATTTTAATCTTTTATAGTATTTTATACTGTTCTTGTGTGCATAAATTAAAAATGTTTAATAACTCTAGTAAAAGTACTAATAAGTAGATATAATGATGATAATAATTTATTATTGTATAATGTCTCGAATAAAAAAATAATACTAAACAGTTTTTTTATTTTATGTTTACCTTACACGTATTTTATTAAACGGTTATAAATTGGTATGTTTGATGGTAATAATATTATTAAGCAAGATGAAGTTGATCAAGCACCCCATATCCTTGAACGTCAACAATATAAACTTTAGTGACTCTCCTCACCACATTAGACATAGCCCTTTATTACCGAATACAATTCGTTGTATAATATGTGGGCCTTCCAACTGTGGTAAAACAAATGTTATGATCAGTTTAGTACTACATGAAAATGGACTGAAATTTAAAAATTTATATCTTTACTCTAAAACTTCTTATCAACCAAAATATCGCTTTTTGAGCGAAGTGATGAAAAGGGTGCCACAGATTAAATTCTACGAGTTTAACGATGATAAAGATGTTATGGCTCCAAGTGAAGCTTTAACAAATTCTATATTTATTTTTGATGACGTTGCAACCGAGAACCAGACAAATATTCGGAATTATTTCTGTATGGGACGACATAAACAAATCGATTGTTTCTATTTATCTCAAACCTATTCAAAAATTCCTAAGCAGTTGTTACGTGATAATGCTAATTTTCTTATAATATTTAAACAAGATGATGTGAACTTGAAACATATTTATGAGGAACATGTTAGCCCTGATTTAATCTGGAACCAATTTAAAGATATTTGTAAAACTGTATGGAGTAATCCTTACAGTTTTGTGCTTATTAACAAAGAATGTTCATTAAGTAATGGAAGATATAGAAAGAATTTTGATATATTTTTTAAATTTGATGAAAGTTAATTGACAATCTGATATAATTATAAATAACATGTAAAAGAAAATTAGTATCAGTTCTTCTTTGGCTGAATGCGGGCGTTGAACATAAGATGGAGAAAAATATTAAAATAGAATTAATTAAGTCTGTAGACTCCATAAAAAATAAAATAAAACAAATGAAGACTCAGGAACATGATATGAACTTATCCCTCAATAAAATGCTGAAACCTGTCGCCGATCCACTTAAGACCCTAGTTGATTCGAATATACCTATTATAAAAAATAGAAATGTGGAAAATTCATCTTTTATTAATACTGACAACATTGAATCTGATAACGATAGTAAAAGTTCATTTGTGAAGTTTGAAGACTGTTACGAACCTAAACAAAATTCTAAAAAGTTAGTTGTAAGCTCACCTAAAACGGAGTTATCAGATGACCTAGAAATTTCATTAGAGCATCATGATGTACATGATATTTATGATGGCGTAAATATACCGTTCGGGATAAGAAGTGAAAATAAAAAATTATGGATGGGTAATTCAGTAGTATCCTTTTCTAAAATAGAAAATTTGAATAAAGATAATGTAATTTTGGTTAAAATTGGCGACAGAGCTTATAATTTAACTCCTGGTCTAAAAGAACTTTTACTTCGAAGAAAACCTGATTTAAAATTAATATCTGGTGAAGATAAACTTGTCTATAAGGACATGTTACATTTTACAAATGCACATAAGAGAGATTTTAATCCTAATGGTCAAATAAGAGGTGATAAAGGAATAAAATACCGTGCAATTATCAGACCACTGTTTTCTGAAATATCAAATGAAAAAGTTACTGCTAAATTTGGGGGAACCTTACCAAAGCTTAAGAAATACAAAAAGAACACTGATTTAGTATATTGGGATGACCCTAATGAATTGGTTGAGAGATTGCAATTATTGGTTGCGTCGAGAGATGCTGGCAACACAAATCATGATAATGAAATTTTATCAATAATTGAAGAATTAAAAGAAGCTGGCATTATTAAAGAATAAATAGTGAGAATAATGTAGCGTTTGTTTAGTTTTACATAGAACTTGATAAGAGATATAATTAAACTGAGACAAAAAAGGAAACATGAGTAAAGCCGACGTGGTCAACGAAATTCATAAAAATGCAAGAGTGAACTTTTCACGAAGACACGTCATCATGAAAGATATAGATGATCTATGGCAAGCGGATTTAATTGATATGCAATCAATTTATAAGGAAAATAAAAACTTTAGATTTATTCTCGCAGTTATTGATACATTTTCGAAATACGCTTGGGTCTTTCCTTTGAAGTGTAAGACCAAAGATGCTATTAGTAATACTTTCAAGATGTTGTTAAACAAAGGACGTGTGCCTAAAAATTTGCAAACGGATAACGGGACTGAATTTTATAATAATACATTTCAAAAACTTATGAAATCTTATAATATTAATCATTACTCAACATTTTCAACAAAAAAAGCTTCTATAGTAGAGAGATTTATTCGAACACTGAAATCGAAACTGTATAAAGAATTTAGTTTCAATGGAAACTATAAATGGATAGATAATACTCTTGATAATGTTATTTACAAATACAATCACACTCAACATCGAACCATTAATGAAATTCCGGTAAATGTAGATAATAAAAATAAAAAACGTATACTGGAAAGATATGTAAGTTTGGTAAAAAATGTTAATATAAAAAGTAAATATAAGGTAGATGATTATGTACGCATTAGTAAGTATAAGGGAACTTTTGAAAAAGGATATACACCTAACTGGTCAACAGAAATATTTAAAATTACAAAAATACAAAATACATCTCCTATCACGTATTTAATTGAAGATGCCAGAGGCCGACCTATTTTAGGTGCATTTTATGCACAAGAGCTCCAAAAAACGAATCATCCCAATGTATATCTAGTGGAAAAAGTTCTGAGAAGGAAAGGAAATAGAGTTTTAGTGAAATGGTTAGGCTTGCCTCCTTCTGAGAATAGCTGGATCGATAAATTGAATAAATTGTAACAAACTAATAGGAGCTAACTTTACAATACTATTTATTAAGGGTTCAATCTATTACTCATTAGTCTTATGATGTGTATTGGAGAGAGTAGTCTTCTCAATTGGTTAATAAATAACTTACCATTGGAGTTACACTTACCAGGTTACAATTATTGTGGACCTGGCACTAAATTAATTAAAAGGCTTACTCGTGGTGATAAAGCTGTTAATAAATTAGACGAATATTGTAAAGAACACGACATTGCTTATCACAAGTCCTCAAACTTAAAGGATCGTCACAAAGCAGATTTAGTCTTGTTGAATATGGCAAAAGAACGAGCAGTTGCACCGGATTCGACTGTAGGGGAAAAACTAGCAGCACGTTTAGTAAGCAGCGCCATGGCAGCAAAAGTTAAAACTGGTTCTGGTCTAAAAAAAAGTACCAAAAAGTATTTGCGAAAAGATGTGTCTGGAAAAGGCTTGAAAAATAAATTTAAAAATGTTATCAACAAAACGAAAAGACATATAAAAAAATTAAAACCGAAATGTAAAAAAGTGGCAATTGAGTTAGCTATGGCTGCTACTAGAGAGTTATTTAATGATTCATCTATTAAACTACCTCGCGTTATTCCTATACCAAAATCTGGTGGAGTATTACCATTGATTCCAATTTTTGCAGGATTATCTGCAGTGGGAGCCTTAGCAGGCGGTGCTGCTGGTATTGCTAAAACCATAAATGAATTCAAGATGGCTAGAAAGTTGTATACTGAATCAAAGAGACATAATGAAAAGATGGAAGCTCTTTGTATCGGAAAAGGACTTCACCTTAAACCTCATAAAGATGGGCTCGGAATTTTTGTATCGAAAGAAAAAAACTGAGATATCGGCTACCCAAACGAGCCTTAACTAATTTAGACATTTTGAAGTATGGGAATAATATTCCCTACTTTAGAGGTGTATTTATGAGAGATGAGCTTCCAAAACACCCGTTTAAAAAAGAATGTGGAGTTATTAATTTAGATAGCTCTAAAAAATCTGGTTCTCATTGGGTAGCCTATGCAAAATATAATGATTATATTGAGTATTTTGATAGTTATGGAAATCTCAAACCTCCAAAGGAATTTATAAAATACGTGGGTTCTAAAGTTCACTATAATTATGATAATATTCAGCGTGATCACCCTTTTAATTGTGGGCATCTTTGTTTAAACTTTTTGAATAATTTCTGGTATACTTAGTGCAGGAATAAAACAAACATAATCATACAATAACGTTCAGTATACAAGAATGTCTACTACGGTTACGATCTCTGGAAATAAATCGGAATTGGTTACATACTTTCAACCACCACTATATTTATCCGATCAATACGAGTGCGGTTTGCTATACTTTTCAGTATTAAATTCAAGACAAAATATTCCCATTATTAACAACAGATTGTCCGTGATCAGAATCGAATGTGATCTTGTCCACGGTTCGTACTGCAACGGATTACCAACTCATTTTATTCATGAATTTGTATCTGATACTGCTCCAGGTCATCAGTGTATGGAAATACCGCAAAACGTCATTTACTTTCCAGTAAACAAAAACATAATTTCATCTATATCTGTTAAGATTGTAGATCAATTTACCCACTGTATTAACTTTGGAGAAGAACATATTGAATTACGTCTACATTTAAGAAAAGCAAAATGATAGTATACCATAAAATTACCCCAGTGAAAACAAAACGTCTTAGTTCTTCTACGATTGTCAAGGTGGAAAGACGTAAGAAAAAAGTTAAGAAGTTAACTGAAGCAAATAAGGATTTTCTAAAAGCCTTAGGGTTTAAAGTATGAATATACTACAGATTACTGAATTACCACACTTCGACACTTCGATTGAAAGTTATGAAGTCCATTCATACAATCCCTACAATAACAGCTTTAGAGAAAACGATGAAATCAGAATCCCCATACATCAGCAAGACGTATACGTGCTACCATCAGCCAGTTCAATTTACATCGAAGGTCAGGCAAAACTGTTCGGTAAAGATGGGAATCCGATCAAGAAAACTGTTACGTTCACTAATAACGCTGTTATGTCTTTGTTTCAAGACATCCGATACGAAATGAATGGTATTGAAATAGACCGTATAAAAAATTCGGGAGTGACATCTACAATAAAATCATACATCTCCTTAAATGAAGCAGAAAATAAAGTTGCTGCCTTGTGGGGCTGGAATTTAGAGGGATTTAAAAGTGATGGGCATTTTAGCGTTGTGATACCATTAAATAAAATATTAGGGTTTGCTGAAGATTACAATAAAATTGTCATAAATTGCAAACATGAACTTATATTGAATAGAAGTAACTCTAACTTAAACAGTGTTATCCTTACTGATGATATTGCTCATTTTCAAATAGATATGCAAAGAGTTCAGTGGAGAGTGCCACACATAAAAGTATCAGATCGAGAGCGACTGACACTTTTAAAACATTTAGAAAAAGATAAATCTATTCAGATGGCTTTTAGAAATTGGGATTTATATGAGTATCCTTTATTACCAAAAACCACTAAGCATTCTTGGTCAGTTAAGACTGCTTCGCAGTTGGAAAAACCCAGATATGTAATTTTCTGCTTACAAACTGATAGAAAAAATAATAAAATTAAAGATAGTTCAATATTTGATCATTGTGAAGTGACAAATGTAACACTCTTTTTGAATTCGCAATATTATCCATATGAACCAATGAGTTTAAAGTTTTCTGAGAATAAATACAGTATATTATACGAAATGTATGCAAAATTTCGTCAGTCGTTTTACAACTGTCCTGTAGACCCGTTGCTTAACCTAAAGGAATTCAAGGAAAAAGCTCCTCTCTTTATATTAGACTGCTCAAGACAAAACGATAGTCTAAAAACAGGCCCAATTGACGTGCGGTTGGAAATTGAATGTTCTACTACAATACCAGATAAGACGACAGCATATTGTTTAATTATAAACGACCGACTTGTGGAATACAAACCTTTAAGCAACATTGTACGCAGATTATCATGATTGCCATTGTAGACGTTCAAGGTTTTAAAACTGAAGCAAACGAATTTATAATAAAAGAAATTGCTATATGGTGTAATAATAAGTTGCAAGTATTTTTAATTAAGTCACCATTTCCCTTTTACGATTTAACAAATCAAGAAAGACGACAAGTTAGTTGGATTGAGCGTAACAGAAAAATATACTGGAATGAAGGATTTATACCTTATTCAAACTATCAATATTTAATTTTAGATTTTTTAAGAGATAAACGTGTTTACACTAAAGGTACTGAAAAAGTGAAATGGTTAAAAAATATTTTAGAAAATAATAATGTAGTTGATTTAGAAAATAAAAATTGTCCTAATTTGTTAAGTCTGTGTGATCAATATTCTAAAGATTTGTATAGCTGTATGTATCATGACTCAATATGTGCTTTAAAAAATGTTCTGAGTTTAAAAAAATGGTGCTTTGATAATAATATTTTTAGTACAATATAATATATATTTCTAAGACATATTTATTCAAAAAATAAATTTGTCAAATTATTAATTGTGTTCTTATTTTACTTGATAATTACCTGTTCCCATCTTTAAAAATACTTACGAGTATATGATGATTGTAACAATTATGTCATTCTAGACAAGTATCTGAAAAATTAATGAAGAATGTAAAATGTAATGTAGTCATTACATTTTCATTACCATTCATCTAAACCAAGTGTTGTGGGTTCGATTCCTACACGGAAAGGTTGATATTTGGTCTGGTCTGGCTTTTGTAATTGTATTCATTACTACTGTTTATTTAAATACTTATTTGACAATAATAAGAGTAAAAGTATTTCATCAGATCAGATCAAGTCAGAATATTGCAGCAGTTCTTATATGAACTGGTCTGTTATAATGAATACATAGCCGTAAAACAGATCAGAATATTGCAGCAGTTCTTATATGAACTGGTCGGTTATAATGAATACATAGCCGTAAAACAGATCAGAATATTGCAGCAGTTCTTATATGAACTGGTCGGTTATAATGAATACATAGCCGTAAAACAGATCAGAATATTGCAGCAGTTCTTATATGAACTGGTCGGTTATAATGAATACATAGCCGTAAAACAGATCAGAATATTGCACCAGTTCTTATATGAACTGGTCTGTTATAATGAATATATAACCACAAAACAGATCAGAATATTGCATCAGTTCTTATAATTATGTTGTTAGAATGTTATCCAAGTATTCAAAAGTAAATACTTAAGTGTAATTTTGAATAGCGTTTTTAGAAGTATCATTTCGAATAGTGAAATATAGGGTATCCAGATCTTGTTTGATCTGGATGCCCTATATTTCAACTACTCACGGAAATAAGTACTTACGTCATTCGTGTTTAACTGATCGGGACGCGAGCACCATCTGGTGGCGCTGACAGAATCTAGCCTGAGTTTGTGGGAGTCAAGGAGACCGAGCAGTGAGGTGGAGCGGCTCTCTTGGACATTGGACATCGTACGGACAACATGTGCTCAGAAACTGTCCCGCGTTCCGTATCCAGTTGTGACGTGTACCTAAAGTGTGTGATTTGCTAGTGTGATAAAGTTAAAGTTTTCGTAAAATTATAATCTGATTTGAACTGCAAACGGTCTTTCTACCCCACAGTACCTGAAGTATGGCTGATAATAACGAGACACACATGCCTTCTCCGTCATATACATAGATAAAGAAGATTATAATACTCGTAACGCCTTTAAAATCAAATTTTGTTTGAACATATCTACTATATAGTTAGTCAAATATTTCAGTAGATTTGTGTGGTGTTGCTAAAAAAAAGAATATTCCAGCACAGGGCAAAGATGTTTCTGTTTTGCCTACATACGAGGGGCTCATGGCTATGGAATAATAGCCGTACGGGTCGTTCGATCAGGATAAACTACGCTTTCGTGGGTGGGTGACCATAATTACATACTGAGACTCTTCCGTGCCTTAGAAAGCACGCTAAGCCATTGGTCCCGGCTGTCATTCGTGGATTTTTGACAGATGTTATGGGTCGTCAGGAGCCCGAAAGACTAACAACCAGCCTTACCAAGGAGTAACGTGTTACTCAGTAACTGATTGTGGAGCTCAGATAAGCAGTCGCTCCATGTAAAATACTGGTATTCATCTGCATCTGCTTAGACTGGAAGCCGAGCCCAACATAGTTGGGAAAAGGCTAGGCAGATGGAGATGACTTAACTATTTCGTTGACTGTACGGATACCGCTATGGTTAAAGGTACAAAAGTTTGGTTTTGATAACGGTTCGAAGTTTTATTGTGGCTGTTTGAGATAGAAATGATAGACAAGTTTGTTTTGGAACTCAAATTAAGAGACGGAATCGAATTGTGCGTACCTATGAGGTTTTTATACCCAAAGGGAAGCGCCGTGGAATTGGCGAAATTTTGGGCCAACTATAAATAACTATCGTGCTGGCGAGAAGAAGAAGAAGAAGGTCAAAAGGGAGAAAGGGGACTCTATTTCTAAGCATTCGCCGCCTGTGTCTGTTGCCTGTATATCTATCATAGGGCTGTATCTTTTTATTCTAACGTTAATAGGTAATTAGGTACCCAGATTAAATGTTCACAGAACAATCAATTTCCATATATAAGTCATGGAAATTTATTGTTAAGCAAATTAACCACCAACTTTTAAATTGTTTGTATATCAGGGAAAATTGACGTTGGATGTAAAGATCAGCCATATTGGGCCGAAAATCCAAAATGGCCGGCCAACGAAAAAAAAAGTATTACCCTGGTTGGGGAAGTCCTCCTTATCATTTTTTTTACTATTGCGCCGAATCTTTACGATCATTCCTTCAGCTGTTTTTTTAAAGAAAGAAAAAACAAGTTTTGTATGTTAAATAACCTGATTTTAGAAATAAATATGCAAAAAAATTGTTATATGAACACTTGCAGAAGTGTGTTGCCATAGTAGGTAATACTTGTTTAAGGTCACCTTTTATTTATTAACGCCAATCGATAGTTTTATATTATAAAAACTAGATTTTTCAACTTTAAAAAACAGTTGAAGAAATGGTCATAGATATTCCGCGCAATAATAAAAAATTATGAATAGGACTGCCCCGACCGAGGGACCTTTTGTTTTCGCTGACCGGCTCGACTTGGGTTTTGGGCCCAATTTTGTATGAAACGTGACTTGTCTCCTTTATTGACTTAACAATTTATTATTTTTTCTGACTGTACATGTAATCATGGCCTCTACATAAGCCTCTGTATTTATAAACGTTGTATAACGTTACATACATTTTGACGTTTAAACGTCTCTTATCTTCAAGCAACTTTTAAACATTAACCCCATAACGGATAACTCGCATTTTTATTACTATACAAACTGACAGATTTCTTGTTACTGCAAAAGATCTAATTACAAGCTTGCAACCTCGTAAATTAATCACACTTTAGTATGTAGGTCTATACGTTAGTCCCGCTATCTACCTTGGTGAATAGCTTACCTTTTCACCACGTCTTTCATGAGCTATTTATTCTAATATAACTCGTGCCGACACGACATAATAATGAGTCATGCCTGTAGGCGTTAGTAGTATACCCACGAATCAGCGGGATAATTGCGTAACACTCGTATAAAGGGAATGCTTTTCATTTTGACAGTTCAACAACATTTATTGCGTTATTTATGTTACTGAGCAGACAAATTTTTCAAACCTATGAAGCAATGGTTTAGTAATTTTCTACAAAATTCTTCGGATTGTGCTTGACAGTTTGTTACACAATAGGCTAATTTCCACCATCAATAAATTGAAAATCTATTTAGTCCATCAGTTAGAGTAATGGAAAACAATGGACACGTATTTTTTGTTTTTGTAAATCAATGAACATTGATAAAAAACACAAAGATAAAAGGCATCAAAACTCGGGAGTGGGGGCTCGTGATGTCAGAACGCACTAAAAATTATACCAAGGTGTGACGTATTGAGAATTTTAAAAGCGTCGTATCTTCGTCAATTTTGGTTTACGTAACAAAAGAAAAAATACGGGTCAAATATTTTGATAATCTAACTGACGGACTAATTAGATTTTTTCAGTTGACAAGCCTATTATAGTTCAGTTTTGCTTCAGTAAGAAGCGAATAACATCTGGTACTTATATATCCCTTTCTATCTAATTTGTGGGATTCAAGGAAATGGAAACTAGGTTGCAACAGGCTTTGAAGTTTCTAGATTAGAACGGGGATTTAAATTATTACGTGTGCGAAGTTAAACGAACTATAAAACGTCCAAAGAAAATCCATACTAAATGTTTATAATTGTAAATGAGAAAGTACCTAGTCTGTATGTTACCTTTTCACGAGTTAATGAGTGAACGAATTTTAAGAAACACAAGTAGACCATGATATGTGATAGTTTTTATCCTAAAGGCCGATTCCCGTAATTAAAAACATTCAAAATCTAGCCGCAATCGCATCTCGTCGACAATCAATGTCAAAAATTTGTCCAAAATTTAGCGAAATTAAAGGTATCTTTGACAGATTGAGATCAGCATCCTAATTGCGTAACACACTACCAATCGGAATCTCAATAATTTCGAAGCTAATTGCTAATCCATTGCTTTATAAGTTCAAAAAAATTGTCTGCTCAACACGTACCTAAATAACGCAGTGAGTGTTGTTGAAATGTCAAATTGAAACCGATTCCGACTGATAATGTGTTACGCAATTGCCCCGCAGACTGTGAACGATCTTAAAATTAGAAGAATTTCCCTCTGGTATAGTACAGTCAACAGCAAAAGTACCTAGATGATGAAAATCAGAAATTCAATACTAATTCATGAACGGAGTTCGCGTCAGAACTGTGTGGCGTCGAAGTAGTAAATGTTTGGTATAATTTACAATCACATAACGACACTTCGACGCCACACAGTTCTGACGCGAACTCCGTTCATTAGTATTGAATTTCTGATTTTCATCATCTACTTTTGCTGTTGACTGTACTTACCGACAACCACGCGGGCGAAGCCACAGTCAAAATATAGTCTACAGTAAAAGCTAAAACACACAAGTCACGTCTTAGATAAAGCGAGAAATATCACGAAAACCAACGAATAAAACGCAGAAGTCGGAACAAAGACACATAATTAGTACAGACAGAACACGACATAATCTAACTACGCCTGCTGGAATATCTAGGAAACGAATTTGAACCAATTTGCACGACTGTACGACTCGTAGCTTCTTTTTGAGAAATTACGTAGGTTTGTTCAGATACAGAATTTAAGCTTATCAGGTTAAAAAATAATGTTGTTAGACTGCCGGTTCCAGTTTTAAAGAAGTAAGGTTTTTAAAAGATGACGGTGCTATAAATAAAAGAAAACGCTATGAATTTCTTTTTTTTTAAAAAGATATTGAGTGCGAAATTTTGAGGAGCTTGGAGGAGAAAAAAAAGAGTCTACTTATAGCCTATTTAAGCTATAGATACATTATTCTTTAGCATAATTAAGCTAGATAGTTTAATTTTTAGTAAGTTTATATTTAAATACTAGCTGCGCCCCGCGGTTCCACCCGCATAAGTTTCGATCCCGTGAGAATATCTAGGGATGATGTCCTTTCCCGGGACTCAAACTATGTCTATACCAAATTTCATCTGAATCGGATCAGCGGTTTAAGCGTGAAGAGGTATAACAGACAGAGAGACAGACAAACTTTCTTATTTATAATATTCGTATCGATTGACACTAGCTTTTGCACGGCTTCACACGCGTAGATGTCGAAAAATATCCCACAGAAACGTACTACCGAGATTAAAAGTATTCTATGTGTTAATCCAGATTATAAATCCGTATTTGCGTGATTGAGTAACAAACAGCCAAACATACAAAATTTCACTTGCTTGTTTTATGCACCTGCGTATTACTTTAAAGAAAACTTGGGGACCCAAATCACGCCCCGTGGAACAGAAGGGCGGAGCATACAAAATACTGTTGTAAATTTTCTCTTCGCAGTGTAAACAGATACTTCCTTTCACGAGTCACTCACTGTACCACGCATCGGTGCATTTGCAACTCGGAGCATAAGACTATGCCGACCGCACAGTGGCGCCCTCATCGTTTGTTTGGTTATTTCATACAATTTAGAATGAAAATGCAGAAAATAAGCACGTTAAGTTGTGCTTCATAAGAATATACGTTAATATTATTAGAAACGGTAGTTTTATATTGTTTAGTTTTATTCTATTCCTTAAAACGGAATATAGTGGCTACTGTTATCCGTTTATTTTCTGCATTTTCATTCTAAATTGTATGAAATAACCAAACAAACGATGAGGGCGCCACTATGCGGTCGGCATTGTCTTAACGTAGCTGAACGCAGTTGTGTTCAGTTTTCTGCTCGGCACTGTATTACATTGTAGTGCAAGATAAAGTATAATTACTATGTGCACTGAGCTGAAAGCAACTGGATTGGATAAATGAGGTAGCTTATTTGCTCGTCACTGTACTTTGTGCTTGATTGTTTTCATATATTTACACACATCAAAAGTGTCTAGGGATCAAGCATTTTTATGCGGATTTCTTGAGATTGAGATGTGGCTTTGTAATAAATTTCTGATTTTATAAATTTATATGGATCCTTTTTGGTGCATTTCATAATTTGAATCAGGAACTGTGAATCAAATTCGAGTAAAAGATGAAAATCAGCTGTCAATATTTTCCCTATAAAAACATACAACGCATTGAAGACATTATTAGTGCTACTGTTTCCCTACTACTGATTAAAACCAACGTTATTATGGAGCGGCGACGTCATTTAAGCAGGGAAGAAATGCTCAGAGCCGTGGGAATGATAGAAGCTGGTTCCCGGCAACGTACTGTGGCTTTAGCTCTGAATACAAGTCAGAGTGTTATCAGTCGACTTTGGACACGTTACCGAAGCACTGGTACCGTGGCTGAGCGCCATGGAGGACGGTATCGCTGCACCACACGGAGACAAGACCGATACATTCAAATCTTAACTCGAAGAGCTCCAACAATAACCGCCATGATGTTAGCCGTGAGGCTTCATCACTCTTCAGGGAACTTAATTAGCGACCAAACAGTCAGAAACCGCTTGCATGAAGTGAACCTTCATTCCCGAAGACCGCTACGGGTACCACCTATAGCAATGCACAATCGTAGGATTCGATATCAATGGGCTCTTGAACACAGAAATTGGGCAGAAGAACAATGGCGTTTCGTGTGCTTTTCTGATGAGTCTCGTTTTGGTATGAGACCGGATACAAGACGTATACGACACTGGAGAACCCCTGGACGCCAACAGCGATTAAAATCCTGCCAGGAAGTCCATCCTTATAGTGGTGGAACCATCATGGTATGGGCGGGTATTTGGATCGGCGGAAGAACTGAGTTGATTTGGATCAGAGGCAACCTCAACGCTCAAATTTATGCTGAGACGATTGTATCAGACGTCATCGTTCCTCTACAAGTGCAAATCGGTCCCTTATTTCAGTTAATGCATGATAATGCACGACCGCACACCGCAAGAGTTGTAAGACAGACTCTCGCCGCAGCTAACATCAATGTCCTGCCCTGGCCTGCTCAGTCGCCAGACTTGAACCCGATTGAGCATGCATGGGATATGCTACAGAGAAGAGCTCTGCCGAATATGGAGGGTATCCAGTCGCAAGAAGACCTTTTTTTGTTGTTGCAACGAACATGGGCGGCCATTCCACAGCGTGATTTGGATGAACTCATTTTGAGTATGCCAAACCGATGTTCTTGTGTTGTTAGTGTTCGCGGTAGAAACACGGATTATTAATTGTTTAAGTTACCCAATAAAAATTTAGAGAAAACTGTTATTTCAGTCTTTTTTTCGAACTTTTGTGTTAGTGGTTCAAATGTCAAAAATCCCTTTATTAGGAAAATGGCAAATTTCTTTATTAATGCAAAGGTGACTTGGTTTATCGTTACTGTGACAAACGAAAACACTTTATTTGATGAATCCTTAAAGAAAATTTTAATTAATATCAATCAGGAGAAAAGTTATTGCAAAAATATATGTTGATCCCTAGACACTTTTGATGTGTGTATATCAAGATAAAGTGCTAAGATAAATTATTTATTTATTTTCCCATTTATTTCAGGTATCAATGGCCATATAGACACATGCAATACAATATTAATATAACAAAAATACTGTAAATACATACAACATTATAATTACACTAAAAACTAAGTAACGCACACGAAGTGTCTGCGTCCTGTTTCGCTGACTGGTGTCGTGTAGCCGGCCACGAAATTGGCGGTATACAACACCTTTCGGCCAGAACTCTTCCTTGAGGAACTATTAATTAAACAAATAATAAGGATAAAAAAAAAAATTACGTTAGTTTAGTTGTATTAGTATGTTTGTTTAATTATAATATTATGACCTTTCTAAACATGTTATCTCAGCCTCGGGTGACTACTGAGATGACTAATGCACGGTTCCAATAAACAAAAACGAATCGTTTGGCTTACCAATGGTAGCAGTTTTTATGGTCAAACTGGGCATATACATAGATTCTTAAGCTAATTTTACCAGTGATAGCTACTTTCATATGGGAGGGTCTACTATGGAAAGCTATGAGATATTTGCATCATTATTGGTATAGATACAAGAGTCTTAATTTTAACCAACAACGGTCCGTAATTTATAGGAATCGGCTATAAATGTGCATAGGTGCACACAAGCGACACGCGTCGATGACAAAGGCAATGCAAGCATCGACGCATGTCTGCGACAGCCGCCGACGGCAACTGACGACGCGTCGACGGCTGCCGCCGACAACATGCCGCTCGTGTGTTTGAGCAAGGTACTCACCGTACTCAGCCCTTTGTCGTAGACGCTTGTCGCTCGTGTGTATACACACTAATAGACAAGTATGGATTGAAGAAAAATATGTGTTGCGCCGACCCCAAGTTAATTGCGATAAGGGCAAGAAAATGATGAATGATGGTCAGATAGGCAGTCGCTCCATGTAAAATACTGGTAATTAGCTTAGACTGGAAGCTGACCCCAGAATAGTTGGGAAAAGGTTAAGCAGATGATGAAGGGCAAGAGAATGATGATCAAGGGCCTTTTTTACATTGCCCGCATAATCTACCAAACACGTCCAAGCTCAAAAATTTAACAGTACTTAAATGGAAAAAAAAATTGGTTGTCTGTAAAGTCGGTTTACGGACGATAGTTTTACGTGAGAAACATTTGTGTTTACCAGCCAACGCTTGGGTCGATCGTGCCTCTCTATCGCTTGTTCCGCGCTCTCGCTTGCACGCTCAGGCGCAGGCGGAACGTGACACTTTTTCGTGCGTGCAGCCGGTGTTCATCGATTTATAAGACGTTATGACGTCAAAAAACATTGAAATGCTGTTCCATTTTTCAGCGCAGTATTTGTAAAGATTGATACAATCACTTTACAGAAACAAAAGTTTTAATTTGAGTTCCAGGTTGAAGTGCAGTTGAATTTTTCGTTTTATATCAGAGAACGGATTTAATCACTTCCTTCTTGACCATTGTAAGTTTTTTAAACAACGAAAAACAAGGAGGAGGTTTCCGAGTCGTTGCGTATTTTAATAGCATTGCATTGAAATATTTTTTGCGAGTCGTGAATTTTAAATGAACGTCCAGTACACCTTGGTCATTCGACAACAACTGTCTCCACCATTTCAGCCAAACAAGGCCCACTGTTGGACATAGGCCTCCAAGCGTCGCCACATCGACCAGTCTGCCAGTATCCTGCCGGTATCCTGTCCGGGGTGCCCGGGGTATCCTTAATACATTAAGAGGAAATGCGGTCGGAGAGGGTTTTGAAAAAGCCTAAGTAAAAAGTCGTAATTCGAGGTTTGGCCCCTGCCTATTTCCTCCTCCAATATCGGACCAATTTAAAAGATTTTTCATAAACTGAATAAGAAGGATATATTATTTGTCCCTTTGTTTTTCTTTTTTCATTAATAGTTGTGAAATTTGTACACTAGGCCTCTGTTGACAGCGGTTTCAATCGGCATTTTTTGACGGTTCTAGTGCTTATAAAAATAATGTATCATCAAAAAGGAAAACATAGGGACATGATACAAGTAGTTAATATTTATTATTCTGTAAAAAATCATTGCTTTATGATCAATAACCAGAAAGAAAACAGGCGAAGAGTTTCTTTGGAGAAATGACCACCCGAATTTCCTGTTAAGGCCTTCACCTTCAGCCAGAGTACAAAACTTCACGCTAAGGGCGTCGGGAGCCGCGTGACGACTCCCGGCCACCGTAGGCGCGGGCCTGCGGGCGGAGAGTAATGGGTAACTCTCCGTCCGATCAGGACCAGGCCCGTGCCGGACGGCGCGTACGTGTTCCACGCGCGCCTCAAAGAGGTGTCAGCATAAAGGAAGGGGCCCGTAAGGGCCGAAGCCTGCCGGGGCAGCGGGATTGTCCGAAAGGGTTACCGCTACCCCGGAACACAAAGGGCTAAGGAAGCAACACGGGTGGGTTTTAGTCAGTAAGAGTCTGACACTCCCTTCTGCTCCACCCAGAGCGGGAGGGGTCATTGGATGATTTCTCATCCACAAAAAAAAAAAAGGGCACTCCCTGTGGGTACTGACCTCGGCTTAGGGCGTCGCTGGGGAAGTTCAGCAAGGGACAGGCTCTGATCGTGGTTAATTAGTGAGTGCGGCCTTCCTAAGGTCACTGGCAAACATTTATGCATGAGCTACATATGCTGCATGAGCTATTTTTTCAAATACATAGTTCGTCCGTGTGACGGAATAAAAAACTTTTTTACAAAAAAAACTACCGACTTCCAAAAAACACTACAAAGTGAAAAATAACTTTAATTTCGGAAGTCGGTGTCGTTGGTTCCGCATTTTCTTTTATTGACAATCGCAAACCGTGAAATATTTATTATTGAGTAGTTCCGATGGCCATCTGTGGTCTTCATCATCAGTTCCGCTTCACCGAATGGTGCTTTCTGAGAGCAAATGCACGAGTTGCTATAAAAAATACCCAAATCGCTATACGTGTGCCTACAAAATTTGAGGGTTTTCCTCGATTTCCATGGAATTCCCTCATCAGATTCCGATTTGGTGACAATGGGACCACCTCGGGAGCATACCCTTTCAAACAAAAAAAGAATTTTGAAAATCCGTCCACAATTGGCGGAGTATTCGATAAACAAACATACAAAAAAAAAAAACATACAAACATCCGAACATAGTACCTCCTCCTTTTTGTGAAGTCGGTAAAAAGGAAAATATCCATTTGTATTTGAATGGTGCAAAAAATGAACAGCCCCCGAAATAGTTTGACAGTCTCTTTTATTTTAAGGCAACAAAGTCATATGGATAATCTGATAATGTATCGGTAAGTGTGTGGTAAGCTTCGTAACACAATCTCCTCTAAGCCGATAAATCCTGCGCTTTCGGTAGGAGGCGACTACTACTGGAACTCGATTAGAGGATTGAAGGTCCGTGCCCTACTTACTGTCACGCCATTTAGTTTTTCTGTCAAAATGGCGGCCACGCATGAAACCGTTATAAATCAATGATCAACTTTGAATGTTAATATCTCCAAAATTTACGAGCTTTACGAGGCTTTTGCTTTACGAGGTTTGGTGCTACTATGTTTTCTATTTGCATTTATGTCAGCTATAAGTTTAAGGCGCGGCGGCCATTTTGAAAAAAATCAAAATGGCGTGAAAATAGGTATGCCATATAAAACTTTCAATCACCTTTAAACACATGAAACTTTTAACTTGCAATTACCATCATAATTTTAGTCCAAAGGCGTCGACTGGTGGGTGGACCCAAAAGATCACCACATGCATCAATCGGTTTTGTGCTTCTCGAATCCAACAGATTCCTACGACCTTCAAATGCACCCTAATCAGTTTAAATCACAATCTGTATCATTTTGAAGGATATTGGTAATCCATTGCTTCCTTGTTCGAAAAAAAAATCAGCTCAGCAACGTAAATAATGTAATAAATGTTGTTGAACTGTCATGAAAGCCATTACTACTCAGTTGGTGTGTTACGCAAATACCCCGCAGGTCATCCACGTTGTGGGAGGCCCTTCACTGCACCTTACTTCCTTTAAATTGCAATGCACCGGCCATATTGTGTTCTGGAGTGGAGACCACAAATCGCTGAACGTGACCCTAAGGCCTCGTTCACGATTTCGTGCGATCCGACTTGCGACGCAACTTGCGTCACGCGAAATATTTATTCCTCAATTTTAATGATAGCTCCTACCACTGTTTGTCTCTGCATCACCCAAAGGTTGACTGGTAGAAAATGCCTTTGGCATTAAGTCCGCCTCTGTACATTTATCTGCTTGAAGTATTAAATAAATAAATAAACGTGCGCGCGTCACTTGTTTCCGTACGTCGTCGCTTCGCAAAGAAGTATCGCGGAGACTCGTAGAATGCTCTAAACAACTTCTTTCACTTGTTTTCTCCGCAGTTGCTGTCGCAAGACGCGTGAAACTCCTGGCCAAGGGATCAGGCTACGTGGAGGGAGCAATGATCCTAAATGAATGGCTAGTAAGTAGCAGCTGGATCAAAGTAGCCATGGGTAGATTTGACTGGCAGCACCTGGTCATCATGAAGTGCGAAAAGTTTTATTCAAAAAAAAGGTTTACCTTTATCACTAAACCATCGAATTTAAAACCCGATAAGATCCCCCCGACCCGAGCCGATTGTCGATTTTCCGACAGTACCTATTGAGTTCTAATTACAAAACTAATTTTAAGCCCGAGGCTAAAGTTGTAAATTTTGTATTAAAAACTTTACTACTGTCTGAATACAGTTTGAATTCTTTGAAAAATGCGTAAATAACCAATGTAGAACCGATTTAGTAAATAACTAATGTAGAAGTCGTTTTGCAATGACACGGTTTATGTTTTCTCTAAGAATAAAATACTTCCTCTCTCATTATTTTATATATCTAATCTAATATATAAAATTCTCGTGTCACAATGTTAGTTACCATATTGCTCCGAAACGGCTTGACCGATTTTTATGAAATTTTATATGCGTATTCAGTAGATCTGAGAATCGGCCAACATCTATTTTTTTTGCAAAACGACGTTTGCGTGGTCAGCTAGTATTAGTATAATATGCTTCGTATTTTGTGTTTCACGAACTGTGTCAAAATAAACTTTTTTCTTTCTTTCTTTCTTTATGTATTGTATTATGTAAATGGTAGACCATAGGCTATCTAGTATTGTCTCTCCTCCCCTTTTTAATCCATCCAAAGGTTGTCTTTAAAAGATCGCTCTTAGGTTAGCGATAAGATTGCCCATTGTGTCACCGAAAGAAAAATTTCTACATTTATAATTACTTATTTGTAATTCATATGGTGTACATAATAAAGAGTATTCTATTCTAAGAATACCATGTGAACGACTTTCGCAGTTCCAATAGTAATCCACTAAGTTAAGTTTGAAGTCTCTGTGAGCGTTACATCTATCTTCGAAATTGTCTATGTGTTGGCTTAACGATGTTTCAGTACAGCTTCAACTTCCAGCTGCGGTAGGAAACATTGCTTGTTTATT
>CASGFQ010000013.1:0-15597 GCA_949316385.1 Globia sparganii
TACCTAGATAGCCGAAAGACAATTCAGCTACATGACATAAAAGCAGAGTACCCAGTCAGCAGAGAGTCAACTCAGCTGGACGACATAAAAGCAGAATGAGCTAGTAGCAAAACGTCTGAAATTGCGAATAGTCCGTATGATTAGAATACCTTATTAGCTGGAAGTCAAATTAATTGGATGACAAAAACTCAGAATGAACTAGTAGCGAAAACGTCTGGAAAAGAAAATTGTCTGAATCGCATGTCAACTACCCCCTTCCTTAACAGAATGACCTTTTCGCTGAAAGTTAATTCACGCTAGATGACATAAGGCAAGGTACCCAGATAGCCGAAAGACATTTATTTTTCGCCTATTGTACCGTCAACTCTGGCATCTTTACCATGGGAATTCTTATTAGACCCGATGGGTTGATTGCCACTCTATTCATAGTCATCCAAATGTAGATGAAATTATCAGAGTTAATGAAAGTGTAATGTTTATTTTTCCGTAAAACATTTCATTTTTTAAACTACATATAAACAAAAATACTCGTTATATTAAAAAAAAAAAAACAAAAACAGATTTTTATTTATGACAACAATAACAAAATAGTGACTTAAAAAAAATTAAATTAAATTAATTTTCATGGTCTTTATAAATTTTATTTGATTAGTACTTAACTAAGCACAAACAAACAACAAATCCATATCAACAAACTCTGCATCTTATGGGTATATTTAGCGATCATGTCTATTTGAAAGAAAGAAAGAAAATACGTTTATTTGCGGTGAACATGACGCAAAAAGAACAAAAATAAAATAAAATAGACGGTAGGGGGAAACATGCGCCACATCCACGCAAAACGGCTATCGCTCAGCATTATGCTGCGACCCTGTGCAAGACAGAGCCCCAGCGCTGGTTTTCAGCGACAGCCGGCACCGACGTAATGACGTCGTTCGGTGCAGCAACCACATAATAGGACACTGTACCGGCACAGCGTACATAAAGAAAAATTATTTAATTGAATTTAAAAAGTGATACAATATTTACTAAAATAGGAAATAGACATAGATACAGATACATGCTGTGAGAATATCATCCTCAATAAAATGTTTTACTCTTTAAAGTAGTGGCAACATTGAACATTTCGAAGCGTCCTCATTTGATATTTATGCCCGTATTATTCAAGCATTACTGAAAACTAGATTCAAGCGATTTTATTGGTTGAAACTAGTTTTAAGTAATGCTTGAGTGTTGACTGTTGAGTGACGTCCTGTAATACGGGACTTAGTAACCCAGACGTTTTGCTACTAAGGCGTTTAGCGTTCATGTCTATTTAGTAACTATGGCATTTTAAAATCCAGACTTTTCCTACAAAGGCGTTTAGCGTTCATGACTATTTAGTAACTATGGCGTTTTATTAACAAGCCGATTTGCTTCTAGAGTATTTTGAATTACGACATTTTAAGATCCAGACGTTTTGCTACTAAGACGTTTAGCGTTAATGTCTATTTAGTAACCATGGCGTTTTAATATTAAGACGCTAAGGCGATATGGTCATTTTGCAACAAGGATATTCTGATAGTAACGCATCTACTTCAAGTACATAAACAGCCAACTCTCCCATTTAAACCACCATTTTAACTTAACGCTTAACTAACGAAGGCAATAGCAGATGTATCTAACTAGCCGTTAATGTCAAACGCCAGGTGCAATATGTACCCGAGATAGTTTAATTAAATAGCATTGTGTAAGCTTGGGCTTTGCTGGGGATCGTCCTTACGTCCCGATCTGGACCAAGTGGAGTTTCTAGCAACACTAATAAAATACATCGTTATTTTCGTAAGGATATTTTAATAAGTGTTTTGTTATCTAAATTTAATTGTTGTTATTTTAAAAGAATTTCTTCAGCTACCATATTACTCATATTGTTTAATAGAAATGCTAATACGAAAGTATTATTTTAAGTTTAAAACAGAATTGAAATTACATGGTGTTATTAAATATTTCTATACTTTCAATAGGTAAATATTGGTCTCCTCAATATTTGTAACGCGATATTCAAAAAAATCTCCACCATGAACGAACAAGCTGGTAAAACAAAGGAAAACTAACATCCAAGAAATAGTCCACTAAAATGAAAAATGCTGTAATAAAATGCTGTAATAACATGGTGTAAGTTCAAGCGATAAGTATAACTTTGAAATGGGTGCTTAACACGCGATGCATTCACGTCGCTACGATACATCATGTTTTCATGTCTATCGAAAGCTCAGAACGCTTGCCGCCGGAGGAAGTTTATTTCACTGCTTGATACTACTGAAAGATGGATAATGCTATGGTAAAACTTTTATAATATTTTTTGGCTAAATATTTATATTTTAGCCTAAGCCCGTTTAGATGATGCCACTCACCCGTATTCCGGTTGTGGTTGCGTAAATACATGTTCATGTCTTGATTATGTGTGTGAGGATTTGGAGTATTAGTGACAGATTGTCCAAACAGGCAAAAGTGACAGATGTGGAAGTCCTACCTTTGGTAGTGGGACAGAACAGTACCCTAATTGCGTAACACACCATCAATCAAAATCTGAATCTTTTTGAAGGATTTTGCTAATCCATTGCTTCATATGTTCGAAAAATTTGTCTGCTCAGCAACGTAAAAAACACAATGAATGTTGTCAAACTGTCAAAATGGAAGCCATTGCTACTGATAGTGTGTTACGCAATCAGCGCTTGTAACTACTGAAAAGTAGACAGAGATTGATAAACTTAATATACATAACATAACGCCTGTATTCCTCGGAGCGTTAAGCAGAGTACCGGGTTAACTAAAGTTATGATTATTCATCATAATTTGCCTAGCCTTTCCCCAACTATGATGGGGTCGGTTTCCAGTCTAACCGGATGCAGATGAGTACCAGTATTTTACATAGAGCTGCTTTCTTTTGTATAACTTGCCAAAGAGGTTGAATTATATTTTTCTGTCTAAACATATGTTTACGGTTCCCTTGCTTGAATTGCTAATGACAACAGCCTTCAAACGCTCAATGCGTAACGAGCTGGCCTATTTATCTTGGTGTATTCGGCATTACAAATGCCCCAAATTCTTATAAGTAGATTGCCTAGTAAAAGCAACTTGTTCAGGTAGAGATTCATAGACGACCCCGCCTTGATAAATTATTTATTTATTTTCTGTAAGTAGGTTGCATGCCTTGGGGTGTAAATGTGCTGTTCCACCAACGATGGGACACTTAACATCGTGTTCGGTGCGTCCAGTCACGATAAAGGAACTGATGGCCGTTTGTGTTGGCGCTAGATATGTAGCCGAATTCTGGGCCGAGTCCAATTAGATTGCTATCGACACGCTAAGAAGGAGTTTAATTTATTGTCGTATTGTCATCTCCATCTTGTATATCGGCTGGATTTTGACACGGGTATAGTCTAATTTGGTGTAAATATTTAGATAAGAGCGTTACCTGGGTAGGTCACCTTTTATTTATATAAGTAACTAAATGATATTTAAACTGAATTTAAAAAAATACAGTCAGTCGAAGCATACGAAGTATGTAAGTCGTAGCAAATGGCATTCTGTAGTTTCTTTCGAAAAATAGTGTTACAGTCAAATTAGACTAATTTTAAATTTTCCACAGAAAAGTTATCTTTTTTTAAATAAGACATTTCGAAAATGTTCTCTCCAAACTTTTTAGACCTTTGTATCCTGCTTATGCGTATGAAGTTTCATTAAAATCGGTTTATTCATTTCGAAAAACAAGGGTTTGAATGTTCGTATGAAATGCCGTACATTGTAAACATTCTTAACAGTTTCCATCACACATACAAGTAGCAATTACACATGTCATACAGTCATAAAATTACGTTAAATTACATAATAAAACTGGAAAAATTTGATGAAATGAAACAAAATTGGTCAAACTTAGATAAAATTAGATAGAATTAAGATATATTGGAATATAATTATATCGTTCTATTATTCGTCATATCACCACATCCCATGCCGGACGGCGCGTACGTGTTCCACGCGCGCCTCAAAGAGATGTCAGCAGCAAGGAAGGGGCCCGAAAGGGTCGAAGCCTGCCGGGGCAGCGGGATTGTCCGAAAGGGTTACCGCTACCCTGGAACACAAAGGGCTAAGGAAGGAACTCGGGTGGGTTTTATTCAGTAAGAGTCTGACACTCCCTTCTGCTCCACCCAGAGCGGGAGGGTACATTTGAAGATTTCCCATCCTCAAAAAAAAAAAAAAAGTCTCGAACATCATAGTTTTCTATCTTCATACTTCAACTCGTGACTGGAATGGTTACTTGGCACGCGATGCATCCTGCACGTCGCAGATATACATCATGTGTGCCTCCAGCAAAATGAAGGTTCTTCTCGCTATATACCGCTAATGTCATGAACAAGCTTTCCTGTGGTGTTTCCACTGCGTGATATATTCGCTGGTTCTAGACACTGATGTGGTCTATTATCATTGTGTTAATATTTAGGAAAGAACTTTGATTTTTGAGTAGTTCGTCATTTATTTAAGTAACAAATTCAAAATTTAAAACTCACGTTGTACTAAAACTATAATCCTTCTTTTCGTCACGTCACCACATCAACCCATGAACAGCCGGTCTATCTGTAAAAAACCAGCCAAGTGCGAGTTGGACTCGCACACGAAGGGTTCCGTACCACAAGACAAAAAAACGCCGAGAAAAACACGTTTCTTGTATAGAGATCCCCTGTAATTTTTAAATTTATTTTATATTTATTATTTGTTGTTATAGCGCCATTAAAAATACACAATCTGTGAAAATTTCAACTGTCTACCTATAACGATTCATGAGATATATCCCACTGACAGACAGACGGACGGATGGACGGAAGCATAGCAGAGGCTTAGTAATATGGTCCCGTTGGCCTTTGAGTATGGAATCCTAAAAATGTCTCCGTGAAAACTGAGCTGAAGTGAGCTTGAAGTGACAGCTCACTTCAAGCACACACACAATAGTGTAAATCTTTAGCATCAGGTGGAACGACAGTGAGCTGGTATTCACCTAAGTTTTCACGTGAGATTTTTGCCGAATAGATCCGCTGTATACTTCCCTATCCTCATCCTTCAGCTCCTGACTGGAACGGACTCTTAGCACGCGATGCATTCACGTCGCAGAGATACATCATTTCAACGGACTCTTAGCACGCGATGCATTCACGTCGCAGAGATACATCATTTCAACGGACTCTTAGCACGCGATGCATTCACGTCGCAGAGATACATCATTTCAACGGACTCTTAGCACGCGATGCATTCACGTCGCAGAGATACATCATTTCAACGGACTCTTAGCACGCGATGCATTCACGTCGCAGAGATACATCATTTCAACGGACTCTTAGCACGCGATGCATTCACGTCGCAGAGATACATCATTTCAACGGACTCTTAGCACGCGATGCATTCACGTCGCAGAGATACATCATTTCAACGGACTCTTAGCACGCGATGCATTCACGTCGCAGAGATACATCATTTCAACGGACTCTTAGCACGCGATGCATTCACGTCGCAGAGATACATCATTTCAACGGACTCTTAGCACGCGATGCATTCACGTCGCTGAGATACATCATTTCAACGGACTCTTAGCACGCGATGCATTCACGTCGCAGAGATACATCATTTCAACGGACTCTTAGCACGCGATGCATTCACGTCGCAGAGATACATCATTTATGCCTCTAGTAAAATTATGGCTCTTCGCGTTACGTTCCGCTAATGTTATGAATGAGCTTTCCTGCGGTGTTTCCACTATGTGATATATTAGATTTTGACACATGCTGCGTAAATATTTAGGGAAGTTCATTACCTTTTAAGAGATGTTTAGTATCAACTTATTTGTATTGAAACTATAGCATAATAATATCTCTTAATAACAATACATTAAGAAGTTATAAAAACTCAAAAGACTACTCCGAATTCTCGCAGTTGTACTCCTATATTCTAACAAGATGGCCACCCATTATACTCATCCGAAAATAAATCGGAATCCTATCTAGTATCCAGGAAATATTATATCATCATCTGCCTATACCACTGAAAATCAGCGCTGTGCTGTGGGTCCCTTATAGCACAGCATCATGCTGAGTGGAAGCCTTCTTGTCACAGTCATGACGTGCAGCCGCCGACTATCTATGCTTTGTGCTCATTATAAAGATTTTTTTTTTTCATTATATATGATGTCATTAGAATTAATTATCTTTTTGTTTGCACGTGTTTCTGTGTCAAATAAACCTATTTTTCTTTCTTTCTTTTCTTTCTTTCCTATACTTATCTAGAAAGAAAAAACGAATAACATTTATTTGGCAACAGATTGTGCAACAACACACACCACCACACACCGCCACACACCACCACACACCATACACCATCACATACCACACACCACCACACACCACAGACCACAACACCATGACATCAAAATAATTTTTTCCCCGTTTATTTACCATGTAGCTTTAAAATGTAGTGTAGAGGGGTCCGTAGCTAAATAATAACAGCCGCACAGGTCGGTCGATCAGGTTAAGCTACGCTTGCCGCAGTTGGTCTGTGGATGGGTGATGATCATCTTTACATACCGAGACCCCTCCGTGCTTCGGAAAGCACGTTAAGCTGTGGGCTCCGGCTGTCTTTCGTGGATCTTTGACAGTCGTTACGGGTCATCGGAAGCCCGAAAGTCTGACAACCAGTCTTATCAAGGGGTATCGTATTAACCAGTAACTGGGTTGTGGAGGTCAGATAGGCAGTCGCTCCATGTAAAATACTGGTATTTTGTAAACTAGCTGCATCTGGTTACACTGGAAGCCGACCCCAACATAGTGGGGAAAAGGCTAGGCTGATGATGATGTAGCCTTAAAATGTAAAAAATAACATTTCATTCCAGCTACTGAAATTCCGGTAAATTGCATATGACTTATCATTAGTATGAGGAGTCTAATAAAGATTAGGATCAACATTCAAAAACAGAAACCGTGTGAAGTAATTCTAGACTCAGACAGTTTTAAAATTAGCATATGCACTCCAGCGAATTCGACACTTTTAGCCGCTACATCCTAACGTATTTACCTTGTCAGTCCAACTTCAGACAGGTAGACTTAACTTTTTAATTGAGTTAGCAACACGAATACCGTTAGAGTGTGACTTTCGAATGCTACGGCACAGTTACAAGACGGGCCTTTATTGCTCTTTGTTGCCAAGTCCCAATAGACCCCCCGATCGAGTTATCTGTAATGTTATTACCTTTCATAACTATGAATTCTAATAATAGACTCGTTTCATTACGATAGGGACTTAATGGGTTACTGAACTGCTTCTAGCAATAGCTTTAAACAAATGAAACGGTGTAGGAAATTGTTTAACATTGTCTTTATCATAAGTCTTGGTTTGTCCTTAATTATTGTTGGCATCGTGGTCTCTTGGATTAGGTACCAGATGGCACAGGATAATAATTATCAGTATTAGAATGTAGAATATTGTTTGGAGGAAGCGATTAAGGCATATAATTTAAACTTGCATTTTTCAACCCGTACCTTAGCTTAACCAATATCAGGCTTTAAAGTTCTCATTGCTGCGATAGAGACCTCCTCTCTGTGGGATGGAGTGGGCCATCCACCACGCGGGTACAGTGCGGGTTGGCGGATGTCACATGTCTTCGAACTTTTGGTTCTAGGATAGGTATGCCGTTTTCCCCACGATGCTGTCCTTCGTGGTGATGAAATAATTTACACAAAGTAAAGTGCCTGCTTGGGTACGAACCCACGACCCTAAAACTCGTAACTCGCGGCCGTTACCACTGGTCCACCACTGCACTCACCAGTAACTTAAAAAAAAATATTGGCATTAAAGTCCCACTGCTGGAAAAAGACGTCCCTACTCTCTTTCCACCTCTCTCTGTCCAGAACTGCCAAAGGCCAATCTTTATCAAAGGAGTACAACTCATCCCGCCATCTCCGTCTGGGCCTGCCGCGATGTCGTTAGCCATTACCCGTACCTAACCTTGTCTTTCCACTCTTATCAACTCTTATCGCGAGTGCCCCAAGAGCTCCTAGTACGAAGCCTATGCCAAAAAAAGGCACCGAATAGTGCTGATGCTGGTGCTGGGTTTCGTGAAGGTGCAAAGGAGGAAACGCCGATCGCGAACGAACAAGAACCGCTGCGGCAAAGCTACTACGGAGCCCGAAGTCACCTTGCGTGACGTAAAGCCGAACACACCGATGTACATCTCCCGCCTACACTACACCAATAAAGTAAAGGAAATCGTGGAGTACGTGCGCCAGAAGACTAAGTACACGCCGAGGGTGCAGTTACTGGAGTCGCACCGCAACGTCAACTTTAAGGCATTCGTGGTGCGCTTGCCGAATTGCTATCTGCGCGTCGTCATGGCTTCTAGCTGCAGGACGTGGTGTTCCGTCGCTTCCGTGGACAAGTATCACAGAACTGCACAAGAGATAGCTAGTGAAGTACTTTTTCATAATAAAAACTAGCTGACCCCGCAAATGTCGTTTTGCAAAAAAAAAAAATAGGGGTATGAAAAATAGATGTTTGCCGATTCTCAGACCTACCCGATATGCACACAAAATTTCATACAAATCGGTCCAGCCGTTTCGGAGGAGTATGGTAATTAACACTATGACACGAGAATTTTATATATTAGAAGATATGTATGTTTAGGTTATTGTATTTATTTATGGGCCTACGTCGCCTGAAA
Organism: Globia sparganii; assembly: GCA_949316385.1. Lineage (NCBI taxonomy): Eukaryota > Metazoa > Arthropoda > Insecta > Lepidoptera > Noctuidae > Globia > Globia sparganii. Next base: position 8,741 of record CASGFQ010000013.1, read on the forward strand.
TAAATTAATTAATTATCCATTTGAGCAGTACATAATATTTTTAATAGATCATGGTGATTACCTTCATAATGTTTTCTCGTCCTACGTCGTGCACGGAAGATTGCGCCTGTATTTATTTTATTTTATAGGTAGCCAATTTCAAATCAGCGATGTATCTAATATAGGCTCGAATGTCTAAATTGCTAACAAGATGCCAATCCTATTTGCATAATGCAAGCATTTCTATCTTTCCTTAACAACGAAAATTCTGTTTAAGGAAAATTGAAGCCTCGAAATTGGGCGATTTAATGAGGTTCAAAGCTTAGAAGGTTTTCTTTAGGAAGTGGGTCTAATTTAAAATAACATATTCAAGCGGAGAAATTTTAACAATGAAGTGGCCTAAGTGCTAAGTGAATTACTTGAAGTGGGGGAAAGGATGAGTATATTCACATGCGTGATCTTCTTCATGTCGCTAGCACGAATGTATTTACCGACTTCAAAAAAACAGGTTATCAATTACGTATGTATGTAATATTATTGGGACTGCAATATGTTCACATATAACAATCTATTAGCGCTTCCAAAAAAATATACAAAATTTTATAGATGTATGTATGTATGTTTTCCGCGCATTTCTCCGCAACTATTAATCAGATTGTGACCATTTTCGATTTTCCATGTTTTCCATATTTTTTTTGTGGCTTACGTTTACCTCAACTTACGAAACAGTGTTAAGTTTCATCAAAATCAGCTCAGTAGTTTTCAAGGTATAGACTAATACTTGTTAGTGTGACGGCCTGGCTAATTATTGATACGAGCTACTGGTGTGGTGTCAAAGAGAGGTCAAATTCTAGTGTAATATTTACAACAAAATTATTACCTATTTATTACAAACAAATATTCCAGATATTACTTAAAACTAAAAATTACGAAATAAAAAAGTAATTAAAAAAAAATTACTTCTAAAAGAAATTAACTCAAAATTATGAAATAACTTTGATTTCGGAAGTCGGTGGACAAAAAAAAAATAAAATACAGATCCCAAGACACTTCCGAAATTAAAGTTATTTCATAATTACGAGTTAATTTCTTTTTGAAGTCGATTTATTTTTTAAATCTTGTTTTCTCAAAATTTGCCACTTCCACGGCGTTGTCGGTGGCAGCGCAGAGGTCACTTTTTCGGGGACACTGAGGGCAGGATAGGAGGTCAAGCATGGTTTGTGACATAGCTCAAGCTCCGTCAAGGACACAACTGGGAAGATTTAAGTCCAACCTGGTAAAGTGGGGCTAACTTTACCAGGTTGGACTTAAATCTTCCCAGTTGTATCCGGAGACGGTTCAGAGACTTCGTGTTACGTAAGGAACGTAGGTGGTGTTTACCTGAAAAAGGAGCTTCTGTTTGGAGAGCTAGTTTTTTGAGCAAAACAATATTAATTTGTTTTGTCTAGTTTATTCAGAATAGACAGTATTGAAGTGTTTTGGATTTACAGTACGTCTTGCTAGGTTAGTAGTTAGGTTCGAGTATACAAGTTAGAGACGTAAATACGTCAGTAAAATAAACTATGTAGGTCTAAGTTATGACGTTCCCAGTCTACAAACAAAAATTCGATCAAATACGTAATATTCAATTAGTCACGATAACTAGTTAGTCACGATAACTACATCGTGAGGCGCGTGGCTAAATAATAACAGCTGCACAGGTCAATCGATCAGGTTAAGCTACGCTTGCCGCGGTTGGTCTTTGGATGAGTGACCATCTTTACATACAGAGACCCCTCCGTGTCTTGGAAAGCACGTTAAGCCGTTGGTTCCGGCTGTTATTCGCGGATCTTTGATAGTACGGGTAGCCAAAAGCCCGAAAGTCTGATAACCAGCCTTATCAAGGGGTATCGTATTGCCCAGTAACTGGGCTGTAAAGGTCAGGTAGGCTCTCAGGCTCAGGCGCTTCATGTAAAATACTGGTATTTCAACTGCATCCAGTTAGACTGGAAGCCGACCCCAACATTGTTGGGAAAAGGCTAGGCAGATGATGACCTAGTAGGCGCAGCACTACCTAGGTATTTAAACTGTTTTAAAAAAAATACTTTCGATGTTTGGTTTTAGATGCCTTTCTTGTTGGTTCTAAAATACTCCTATGCCTAGTATTGCCATTGGTTTTATGTAAAAATAATGATTAACCACATTCTCCCAAACCGGTACCGTATGTCGAATTGAGAACCTCCTTCTTTTAAATAAATATTTGTATTTCTAAATCTATCTAATAGACGTAAAATGACAATAATAATATGTACAAGTATATAAAAAGGAGAGGAAATTATCAAAGGGCATCAAAAATTCGTCCGCATCGCTGTCAACAGGAAACGTGCCCAAAAGGCTAGCAGCATTGCCACATTGAATGGCAATGCTGATTCTTTGGCCAAAAATTAGACCAGCCCAATGGTCACGTGAAGAGTCGAACAACCGTTATATTATAAGTCCGCGCGGAACTAGTTGGCCGCTGAGGTGGGGAAAGGGGTGAAGCGGCGGTTCGCAACGCACGTACTGAGTAATGCGCCCCCGCCCCTCCGTCCCACCGCTCAAATACCTAAGGCGCGGCCAACTAGTGCCGCGCGGACTTAGGACTGATTTCTCAATAGTCAGAACTTTTATCTGAGAAATAAATATTGCAATTTGACAGTTTTTGTGTAGAAAATATATCAACCTTGATAGTTTTCATTATTAGTTATTTTTTAGATAAAAGTTATCTGACTATTGAAAAATCAGTCCTAACTACTATAAAGCAGCCAATAAAGCCAAATAATCGGTAGCTAGCGAACATCGGAACTCAATTAAAGTTTACAGTATCGGTACTCGGAGCATCCGTAAGTATTTGAATAGCTGGAAATTTTCGGGTTCAAACATTTTAATCTATAGGTATAGTCAACCTCGTAATTGCTATACCACTTTTAATAATAATTACCAGTAAATCAAAAGTTTACTGAGGATGAAACTACGTTACTGTAACATAGACTCAAAAAAAAAATATTCTGCTTATATTCTGCGGTTGGCGCCATTTTTCAGAAATTTTCTTTGCGAGTTTTAGTTGTTTGTTGCACAAAATGAGTAATGTCGACCAAAGTTTTTTTTTAATTAACACCACCTAATTTTATTAAATTGCTTCATTTTTTCGCAACTGTATTAAAAATAGTCGTTCAGTACACGTGCGAAACCGTCATTGCAACTTGTTCCGACTGTCAACCCTCGCCTTCGGCTGCACCTCGGCTCGGGTAGACATTTGTCGGAACTCTTTGCAATGACAACCTTTCCGCACTTGTAATGAAATATACTATTTCAAAAAATTCTTTATTTCTATGGATAAGATATATAAAACATTTATTTAGAGCACTTAAAAGAAATAGCACAACACACAAAAGCACAATTAAATGATAACATAATCATTAATATACGTTTTTTACTTATCGATATACTACTATTTTTTTTTTAAATTAATCTAAATGTGAAAAAAAGGTGTCAATATACAAAAGAGAAAAAAAAATACAAGTGTCATTCCTATGCAAGTGACATTTAATCTTAGTTTGGTAAAGCATTTACGACGTCGACTATACCTACCTGTGATTACAATCACTGTTATTCTAATGTTATTTTTAGTAATGGAATAAAAATGAATTTTTAATAGAAAAATATTTTAACACTGCGGGATACTTAACGCCCCTCGATGTAATAACAATAAAACTTCTATTAAGTCTCGTTCAGTTTCCTTCAATATGTTAACATCAAGCGGCGTTAGTTCGTGAGTCCTTTATGAATTGAACACGTAAATAACTAGTTTCCATTCATGTAGCGCTCAGTGTACTAGAAAAGTAATTAATTATGATGTTTGAACACAACATTTGCTTATTGGTATTACTAAATGAACGATTAGAGTTAGTTACCTACGCGACGTTCTAAAATTCTCAATCATGCGATTCGCACGAATTTAGTCGTCTGGAACGGACGAATCGACACTTTAAAATAATATTATTTTTTCAATGGCACATTTAGAACTTTATGCATTAAGCAATAAAATATAGAAAAATTTGACATGCGAGTCACCTATGGAAAAAATAATATTAATTAAAAGTGTTGATTCACCCGTTTCGGGCGAGTTAATTCGTGCGAATCTATCAACTATTTTCGCAAAACCAAAAAAATAAACTTATTATATGTACTTATAGATACTTAAATTCTGTTTTTTGTTGGTTTAAATTCAATTATCTATAAAAAAAAACACTTTTGTATTTTCATGACCTATTTTCTGGAGGTATATTAATCACTTTTAAAAGAACACAGACCAAGCGCTGTTCCTTTTCCGCATCACTACTATTCCAAACATCTCGGAACCGTTCACTAATCACTGTTATACATACCCAGTTCCGCAATAGAACGCGGCTATAATAAATAGCTCGGGTTCCTTACTGGACTGCTAGTAAATTAGCTTGACTTGTTTAAAGCGAGTATATTTTTTTTATTTTAAATAAAAGCGCTTCCAAACACAACTCTTTAATTATTCCAACTCCTAAATAAAGAGATCGCGGACCCAGTGATAACGGCCCCGATGAGTTGAGTCGTGAGTTCGAACCCAAGCAGGCACATTTGGGCAGGCGGGATTGTCCGAAAGGATTACCGCTACCCCGGAACACCAAGAAGAACACGGGGAAGGAACACGGGTGGGTTTTAGTCAGTAAGAGAGTCTGACACTCCCTTCTGCTACATTCAGAGCGGGAGGGGTCATTTGATGATTTCCCATCCTCAAAAAAAAAAAAAAAGTAGGCTCATTTGCACTTTGTGTAATTTACTTCATCAACACTGCTGTCAAAACGGTGAAGATAAACATCGTGAGTAAACCGGCAAAATTCAAAATTTATTCTCAGGATAAGACTTATTCTAGGTATAAAAGTTTGGTGGAATGCGCCCTTAGGCTGATTATGCTATAATAAATAACTCGGGTTCCGTACTAAACTCCAAGTCAATTAGCGTTACTTGTTTAGAGGGAGTTCTTTTTATTTTTTTTTTAATAAAGGTGCTTCCGAACACAACTCCGTAATTACTCGAACTTTTACAGAATGTGGTGAAGCAAAATTAGTTTGCGTACACGTGAAATGTTCCAGGAATGTTTTTATTTCGTTTTCTTTTGCTGGCTGTAATTATCGAGCAATTTGGAAGTGTATTTTTTATTTGAGTTGCGCGTGTATTGTTATTTTTTGAATAGTTAAGTGATGTTTAATTTGAACTTTCGACTGTTGTTTTTTTTTTCGCATCACTGCTCATTTTTTAAATAGAGTTTTTAATATGACTTTCATGTTTGTCAAATTCATGATACCTAATTTTTTTAAACGTTAGGTTCTACGGTTTTCTGACAAACAAAAATCTTACACATACATCAAAATAACTACTTATTTGTTCATTTACAGATATGTCCAAAAAAGTATTTAGTTTTCCTTTCCGCTATGGAAACAAAAGTACCTGGATTACCAGGGTGGATTGCACCACGATATTTCATCTAAATCTGTTCAACTACTAAGGAGATTAAGCAAGCTTTCGCATCCTTTTTATTCATAAGAATATCTGACTTATCCAGCCTTGGCGCGTTTTTTGACTGGACATAAAAAGTGACATCGTGACAAATTCGCAGTGGCGCTCGCTCAGCGGGGGACCTCCCTAATAGGATCACTGTGAGGGCTCCATAAATAATGCCCTCTTGAGTTTACAGGGACACGGCTACAAAGTTCCGGGAAATGATTATTTAAATTATACCTACTTACATATTTAATTTTTTTACAAGTAGACTTTTCTATTTCAGCATAGTGACAGTGACGATACACTTGCTGAAAATTACGCAACGTAATTTCGTCCTGCTGTGTCGTAGGTAATTTAAAAAGCATTGCAGGCCTATACATGCTTAATACCTATTTATTTGTCTGTGCCCGCGACTTCATCCGCATGAAATTTCTTGTTGCGCCGACCCATCCCGTCGCATCGCATTACCTGACCGCGCTATCTCAAACTCAAACCCAAACTCAAAACCATTTACAGGCACTTTTGAACTGTCAAGAAGTCGGTCAGTCAGAAAATACACACATCAAAAGTGTCTAGGGATCAAGCATTTTTATGCGGATTTCTTGAGATTGAGATGTGGCTTTGTAATAAATTTATGATTTTATAAATTTATATGGATCCTTTTTGGTGCATTTCATAATTTGAATCAGGAACTGTGAATCAAATTCGAGTAAAAGATGAAAATCAGCTGTCAATATTTTCCCTATAAAAACATACAACGCATTGAAGACATTATTAGTGCTACTGTTTCCCTACTACTGATTAAAACCAACGTTATTATGGAGCGGCGACGTCATTTAAGCAGGGAAGAAATGCTCAGAGCCGTGGGAATGATAGAAGCTGGTTCCCGGCAACGTACTGTGGCTTTAGCTCTGAATACAAGTCAGAGTGTTATCAGTCGACTTTGGACACGTTACCGAAGCACTGGTACCGTGGCTGAGCGCCATGGAGGACGGTATCGCTGCACCACACGGAGACAAGACCGATACATTCAAATCTTAACTCGAAGAGCTCCAACAATAACCGCCATGATGTTAGCCGTGAGGCTTCATCACTCTTCAGGGAACTTAATTAGCGACCAAACAGTCAGAAACCGCTTGCATGAAGTGAACCTTCATTCCCGAAGACCGCTACGGGTACCACCTATAGCAATGCACAATCGTAGGATTCGATATCAATGGGCTCTTGAACACAGAAATTGGGCAGAAGAACAATGGCGTTTCGTGTGCTTTTCTGATGAGTCTCGTTTTGGTATGAGACCGGATACAAGACGTATACGACAC
>CASGFQ010000014.1:5000-24091 GCA_949316385.1 Globia sparganii
GGTCGAAAAACCCGTTTTTTTCTGCAAAATTCAAAATTTTTGTTCAGCTAAAATTCCAATAACCTCACAGATAGTTAGCCCGCGCCGAGACGCGTCTTTTGACACCTCGCACGCGAGCCTAGCTCACATAGAACTTCAAAAATTTGCCCTCCCACCCGCCCTTTAGTCACTTACCAGGTAAACTTTGCAATTACGACAAAAAAATTATTTTGGATTTTTGGCTCTTCCGGCCTCATCTATACCTTTCTCTGGTGGGAAAACAAGAAAATAAACGGTTTTTAAACTTATTACCGCCTCTCGAAGGCAAATTGACAATTATTTAATTGACCGACTCCTGATTTACAGGATCGTATTTTACGTTATTAACTTCATACGGATCCCCCCTGTACAGGGATCTAGTAACGGATAAAGTTGTCCCCCGGTAATTTAGTCGTTCCGCAGTCAATTTCCGTAATCCAGCCAAAATGTTTGGTATAAGGACACCGGTGAACAAGCCAAAGACCTCGGAGCAGAGCTCAGACGTGGGGAAGCCTCAATTGGCACAGGCTGGCCCGTCGGTTGGTCATAGCGTTGGGGAGTGGGAGGCTGATAGACTGAGTTCTGGACAGCTTCTCAAAACTCCAACTCCACCGAAGAAGGCCCCGATAACTACTCCCCCGAAGGTAAAGTCCAAAACAGCGACACTCGCACATCAGAGCAAGCTCGATGGACCAAAACTGCCTGCGGGGATCGAACAGAGCTCCCCACGAGACGCACAACCCGTGAGGTACGCAAACAGGACCACGGAGGCAAAGGCGTGTCTCACAAAAGCAAAGATCCAGCTCTTAAGTTCTCGGAACCTGAAAAAGGAGATAAAAGACGAACTAACAAAAGCGGTCGAAAGATTGTACCAGCTGGTAAAGGAAGCGGAGGTCGAGAGGGTAAATGGAGCTGAGGTGGCAGCTGAACCCGAAAAGGCTCGAAATGACCAAAGGCCAACCGCAGATGAACCGACGGAGCTCATGAAGCAGCTCATGGCAAACCTCCAACAACATAACCAGGCGCTGGAGGAATGCCAGCTGCACACTCGGGCTCTGTCGGAGCATCTGCAACAGGCCCCTCGCTATGTCCCAGGCCAGGGTCCGACCTTCGCGGAAATGGCCGCCGGCCCGAAGAAGCACATCCAACAGCCTCTTCACTCGGTGGTAGTATCATCTGTCAACGAACAGGACACCGGTGAAGAGGTCATTGAGAAGCTCAGGACGGCGGTCGATGCCAAGAACGAAGGCACGAGAGTGGAGCGGCTGCGCAAGGCGAGGGACCAAAAGGTGGTCGTTGGTTTTAAGACCAGAGAGGAGATGACCAAAGTGACAGACAGAATAAGAAAAGTAGGGAACCTGGTGGTAGAGGAGATGAAGAACAAGGACCCACTTATAATTATCTGTGACGTTCTCTCCTGCCACTCGGATGTGGAGATCGCACAGGCTCTGCAACGTCAGAACGCCCACCTGATCGGGGACATACCTGCGGAAGACCTGCGGCTGGGGGTGAAGTACCGTCGTAGGACGAGGAACCCCCACACGTGCCACGTCATCCTGCAGGTGTCCCCTACGGTATGGCAGAGGCTGACTATGGCGGGTCGCGTGCACATCGACCTACAGCGTGTGCGAGTGCAGGATCAGTCGCCACTGGTGCAGTGCACACGCTGTCTGCGTTTCGGTCATAGCCGAAAACTGTGCACGCAGCCCGCTGACCTCTGTATCCACTGCGGCGATCCCCACATGCGTGCTGACTGCCCGTCACGACTGGCGGCGGAGGTGCCAAAGTGTCATAATTGCCTGTTGGCAAAACTGGAAAGGACCGACCACAACGCCTTCGACAGAGAGTGCCCAGTACGAGTGAAATGGGACGCATTGGCGCGCCTGTCGGTGGCGTACTGCTAAGGTGGCACCAGCGTTTCCAGGAAATATAAACATCCAGATCCCAGGCAGTAGGATCCGAACCCACCCTGACGCCCGCTCAAACTACTGGGTGATCCAAGCGAATCTGCAGAGGAAGAACCTTGCGACCCAGGAGCTCATGGTAGCAGCAAGTGAGCGAAAGTTCGCTTTTGCACTGCTCCAGGAGCCATATGTGGGTGCGATTAAAAGGATGCGAGACTACCGGGGAGCGCGAATCTACCAGAGCGCGGAACAAGGAAATGGAACTGTGAAGGCGGCAATAGTCGTCTTCGATAAAGACCTTGATGTCACACAGTGTCCAAAACTCACCACCAATAACATCACGGTGGTGAGGATCAGAACCAGCGCCTGGGAAATCGCAGTGGTCTCCTTCTATTTTGAACCGGATCTGCCCATACAACCGTACCTGGAGCAGCTTCTGCAGATTCGTGAGGAAATGGGCCCCATAAAAATTGTGATGGGAGGCGACGCAAACGCAAAGAGCACCTGGTGGGGTAGTCTAGTTGTAGATAGTAGGGGGGAAGAAATGTCGGGATCACTGGATGAAATGAACTTGCAGGTACTCAACGTCGGCAATAAGCCAACTTTCGACACCATCAGGGGTGGCAAGCTTTATACCAGCTTCGTTGACCTAACAGCTTGTTCAACGGATATGCTGGACTTGGTGGAGGACTGGAGAGTTGAGGAAGGCGTCACAAGCTCGGACCACAACGGTATCGTATTCAAAATTAATCTTAAAAAAGCAATAGGAACAAATATTAAAAGAACCACTAGAATCTTTAACACAAAGAAAGCAAATTGGAGCCAATTTCATGAGAAATTGGCCCAATTAAAAGCAGAAAATAACATTAACCTAGAAAAAATTAATAAAATTAGAAATAAAGAGGATTTAGAAAATAGCGTTAAAAATTATATAGATACGATTACCAATACAAGTGAAAAAATATTACCTAAATTAAAAAATACCGAAATTATTACGATACCGTGGTGGTCCAATGAGCTTACTGATATGTTGAATGAAGTTAATACTAAGAGACGCCGTATTCGATGTGCCGCTGCAGTCCGGAGAGCAGGTGTCGTCGATGAGTACCTGCAAGCAAAAGAAAAATATGAGCTCCTAGCAAAAAATGCACAAACTACCAGTTGGAAGAAATTCTGTGAAAAACAGGACAAGGAGGGAGTCTGGGAGGGCATTTACAGGATCATGGGACGGACCGCAAAACGACATGAGGACTTACCTTTGCTGAAGAATGGAGTGCCACTCGATGGTGAGGATTCGGCCTTGCTGCTGGCGGAGACCTTCTACCCCGATGACCTGAAAGAGGAAGATAACGATGACCACCGTCGGACGCGAGAAGCGGCCAGTCGTGTAAACGATTGGATGCATGATGAACACCATGATCCACCGTTTACACTTCAGGAGCTGAAAACCGCGGTGGGAAGTTTCAACCCTAAGAAGGCACCGGGGGCGGATGGTCTCACAGCCGACATCTGTGCGCAGGCCATCTTCCGGGACCCGGGAATGTTTCTTGCATTGGCCAACAAGTGCCTCGAGCTGGGCCACTTCCCCGGAGCCTGGAAGGTGGCTACAGTAATTGTACTCAGGAAGCCGGGTAAGGATTGTTACACCACCCCAAAATCCTACAGACCGATCGGCCTTTTACCAGTCCTGGGTAAAATGCTAGAGAAAATGTTGGTAGCAAGGCTGAAGTGGCATTTGATCCCGCGGTTGAGTACTCGTCAGTTTGGTTTCATGCCCCAGAAGAGCACCGAGGACTCCCTCTACACCATGATACAACACATCAAAACAAAGCTGAATCAAAAGAAGCTGATCACTGTTGTATCGCTTGATATAGAGGGAGCCTTCGATAGCGCATGGTGGCCAGCTATCAGGACCAGACTGGCTGAGGAAAGGTGCCCGGTGGATCTCAGGCGAATGCTGGACAGCTACCTGACCGATAGGAGTGTTCGAGTTAGGTACGCCGGAGCAGAGTGCCAGAGAAACACCAGTAAAGGTTGTGTCCAAGGGTCCATAGGCGGTCCGATCCTTTGGAACTTGCTGTTGGACCCCTTGCTAAAGGGGCTGGAAGAGCGGGAGGTTCACAGCCAGGCTTTCGCTGACGATGTGGTCATGGTCTTTGACGGTGACACAGGGTTAGAAGTTCAGAGACGTGCCAATGCCGCCCTCGAGTATGTTCGGGAGTGGGGCATCCGAAATAAGCTGAAGTTTGCGCCACACAAAACCTGTGCGATGGTAGTAACCAGGAAGCTAAAGTACGATGCCCCGATCCTGAACATGGGCGGGGTAGGCATTGGCATGTCTAAGGATATAAAAATACTGGGGCTCACAATAGACCACCAGCTCACTTTCAACACCCACGCCGCAAACGTGTGTAGAAAAGCTGCAAACATCTACAAACAGCTATCTAGAGCGGCCAAAGTGAGCTGGGGTCTACACCCGGAAGTCATTCGGACCATATACACGGCGGCTGTAGAGCCGGTGATGTTGTACGCGGCGAGTGCATGGGCGCCGGCAACCAAGAAAATAGGAGTGCAGAAAATGCTCAACACGGTCCAGCGAGGATTCGCCCAAAAGCTCTGCAGATCCTACCGCACCGTTTCGCTGAACGCGTCCCTGGTGCTGGCTGGGATACTACCACTCGACCTCCGAATACAAGAAGCAGCCGCTCTCTATGAGGCAAAGAGGGGGGTACCCCAGCCGGCACTCGCGGGCAGGGAAGTGGAGCGCGTGGTGGCGTTTGCGGAAACACCACATCCGGCAAAACATATGACCATGGGGTTCGTGAGTCTGGAAGACCAGTCCCTGGTGGACACCCACAACAACCAGGCGGTACGATTTTTCACCGACGGCAGCAGGATAGAGGACAAGGTCGGAGCAGCACTATCACTGTGGGATAGTGAAGCCGAGATCAAGTCCTTGAAGCTTAGCTTGCCGTCGTGCTGCACAGTGTACCAGGCAGAACTCCTGGCCATATGCGTAGCCACGAGAGAAATCCTCAAACGCAGGGAGGGAACCTTCGGAATCTATAGTGACTCAAAGGCTGCACTTCAAACAGTCACAAACCAAGGGTCCCTCCATGCCCTGGCGGTGGAGGCAAGAGCCAACATGGGCGCGGCTTTATCCCAGAGCAAAGATGTTTCCTTGTTCTGGGTAAAGGCTCACGCTGGGCTGCAAGGAAACGAGCGTGCAGACTATCTTGCAAAAGAGGCTGCACTCAGGTCTAAAAAGAGGCCGGACTATGACCGCTGCCCGGTTTCATTCGTCAAGCGACAGATCCGTATGGGGTCGCTTGACGAGTGGAACCGGAGATACAATAAAGCCGAAACAGCCTCAGTCACAAAGATGTTCTTCCCGGACGCGATAGACGCCTTCAGGATTGTAAGGGGGGTGGAGCCGACCGCAGTAATGACACAGGTACTGACTGGGCACGGTGGGTTTTCTGAGTACCTGCATCGTTTTAAGCGTAAGGGAAACCCATCGTGCATCTGTGACCCGGACGCGCCAGAAACAGTCCCACACATTCTGACAGAATGTCCTGCGTTCGGAACACAGCGCTTACATGCGGAGATGAAACTGGAGACAGAAATAAATAGGAATAATATTAGTAAGATTATGACAAATGGAAAACTTAGAAAAACCTTTTTAGAATACTGTACCACAATAGCCACAAAAGTAATAAAAAGAAATAAGGAAACATAAAACTATGCTTTTAATATATATAAGTGTATATACAGACAAAGCATAGAACAAAAAAGTTAGACTATTAAAAAGAACATAAAATTTTAAATTCTAGACAAATAAATAAAACAGATTAATAACTAAAACAGATAAAACCTTTTTCAAAATTAGTAAAATCAAAACATAAAACGTTAATAATAATTTAAAATAAAATTTAAAAAGGTCTCTGACTATGTCAGGGGGACACTTAGAAAGGCAGGAGTGTGGTTTTAGCCGGTAAGAGTCCGGCACTGCCCAGATTGCCTCACCAGTGGGGCAGTCTGGGCGTCCATGAGGATTTCCCACTCCTGCCAAAACAAAAAAAAAAAAAAAAAAAAAAAAAACCTAACCTAACCTAACCTAACCTAACCTAACCTAACCTAACCTAACCTAACCTAACCTAACCTAACCTAACCTAACCTAACCTAACCTAACCTAACCTAACCTAACCTAACCTAACCTAACCTAACCTAACCAACCAACCGACCAAACGTCGCAATATCGACATCGACTCCGCGAAAGAAATTTCTTAAAATTAAACGCGTTGAGTTTTGCACGTGAAAAAGTGTTCGGTGGAATTGTGCAGTGTCAATTCGCCAGGATTATTGTGGGCAGGTGTCTATCTCCACGGGTTCTGGAGCAGGACCCTTGTCACTTCAGCGAGGAATAACACAGCAAAGGTCAGTGGAGCCATCTTACCAGCAATACACCGAGGAGACGCGACAGAGGCCTATTAAACAACACAACTTCGAGGAAAATCGGATCAGCGGTCAGGGAGTTATTAAGGTGCAAAAGTCTGCCAAAACACGTGGTTTTTAGTGAAAAACAACCTCACTTTTGCTCCACGTGTTTCTAAACCACGAGGCGCGACGAAAAGCTAGCCATCCCAGCCCTCACTGGAGACTCCGAAGCCGGCCGAAGAATTTGCCTTCAGTTCAGCGTCAGTGTGACGACTCCACGACTCATCACGAGGTAAACCCCGAGGGAACTCCTAAGCCCTTAGTCCCACCCCCCCCGAGTTTGGACTCATCTGACTCGGGACCTCAGGACCCTTCCAAGGACACCAAGGAACCCCACCCCTATTTCCTCACCCCTTCCCCCTTGCGCACCCCTCCCACCCCCCCCACCCGCCGTTACCTTCTCACCGCGATAACCCCCTACCTCTCCCCTCACCCCCTCCCCTGCTAAACAGTCGCTCCTACCGATCCCCCTCGCCCCCGCGCTAAGTCCCCCCCGTGACACACGCCCCCCCCAACCAGCTCCCTCCCCCCCCCCCTCAATAGTCTTCTTGCGAAGCACCCCCCCAACACCCTACCTCACCCCCCTCAATAGTCTTCCCGTTAACCCCCCCCCAACCCCCCTCCTTCACCCCCCCTTAATAGTCTCCCCACGAAACCTCCCCCCCCAACCCCCCTCCTTCACCCCCCCTCAATAGTCTCCCCACGAAACTTTCCCCCCCCCCCCTTTCCCCCCTCAGGGCTTCCTCACCCCCCCGCAGTCTAACTTCGTCCCCGTTGGAGCTAGAAAGTCGAGATTGGGCTCGTTTGAAAGGGCGCGAAACGCTTTTTAAGTTGGCCCCTACAGAAAATCCGAATTTGGCACCCACACGAACATCTATCCAGCCACACCCGCAAATTCCACTGAAGACCACCACCAGCGTGCATACAGGGCTCAGAACATCCGAGCTCTGTCATCGGGCATCGGTCTCCTCATCGGACAGCACGCAGTACACCAGCGGAGCATCCACTTACCCCATATAGAGTATCAAATCATTATAACTTTGCATTTCGGTGACGCATTTTAAAGCTGTTTTCAGCAAAATGAATCGTTTCTAGGCTCCGTTTGACTTTCCCACTGGTGAAAATTGACGAAACTACGAAAAACATTTTTCGTATATTGACTTTGAAAAATTTTCAGTAAAAATTCTTTTAAAAACACTTTATAAATTTCTTACTTCAAAATTCTAATCTAAATCTGCGGATTTACAGTTTTAATAGTTACTTACCTGCCTTACCTGCACTCCGGCGCGCGTTCCGCGAACTCAAGTCCCGTTTGGCGGTGTTATTCCAGGTTTTTACTCACTTTTTGCTCGAAAACCCGTTTTTCCTGCAAAATTCAAAAATTTTTGTTCAGCTACAATTCCAATAACTTCATAGATAGTTAGCCCGCGCCAAGACGCGCATTTTGAAGCTGTTTTCAGCAAAATTAATCGTTTCTGGGCTCCGTTTAACTTTCCCACTGGTGACAACTTTTAATTGTACAGAGCTGTGCTTTCACAGAGGCTATATTAAAACAAACTTTTGACATTGACAAACTATTATTACTGTTGTAATCATTGTTATAATTTTACACTAGACAGGGGTACCTTTTACAATACCCCATTGACGTCGGACTAGTTCAAACTCGAACCCATACAGCACAAGATGTTCGGAATACGCACACCAGCTAAGAAGCCGACAAACCTGGCAAACAACAAAAGCCCCCCGAACCCCACAGAAGAGGCTGGATCCTCCACGCAAAGTGTAAGGAAAAGTGTGGGTGAATGGGAGGCTGGGAATCCCGTAAGTAAGGTGACGCCCCAGGTGACGGAAACAGCGGTAAAGGTACCGATAAAGTCGACAATAGAAAAGACACAACGACCGTCCCTCGAGATTGTCTTCCAGAGTCCACCGGCCATAAGAACTAGAGTCACGGAGGCCAGAATATGCCTAAACATAATAAAGGCCCATATGACAAACTCCAAAACAACAAAAAGGGAGATCAAAGAAGAAGTCAAGGCCCAGGCGGACAAGCTCTACCTGCTCATAAAAGAGTCTGAACAGGAGAAAGGACGAGCCCCACCCCCAAAGATCATAACAAAAACAAAAGAGACACAGGTGGAAGCGGAACCAGTAGAAGGGATAGAAGTAGCTTCCAGTATGGAGGTGAATATGGAGTCCCTCAAAAAGGCTCTCGAGGATCACAGCCGAAACCTGCGGGAAAACAGCGAGAAGCTCGATAGGTTGAAAGAGGCACTAAAGACTAGCGAAGGGCATATGGAGAAGTTCTCCTACGCTAGCGTAGTGGCAAGTCAGCCTTTAAAGCAACCACCAAAGCAGACGGCTCTTCACTCCATTGTGGTCACCTCCACCAAGGAAACCGAAACTGGGGACGAAATTATCGACCATATTAGGAAGGCAGTCGATGCGAAGGAGGGATGGGTTACAGTGGATAGGATACGAAAAGCAAAAGACAGGAAAATAGTACTAGGATGCAAAACGGAAGAAGAAAGAGAAAAGGTTAAGAACAGGTTGGCAAGTGTGGGGGAGCTGTTGAAGGTTGAAGACGTTAAGAATAAGGACCCCTTGGTAATCCTGAGAGACGTCTTGACCTACAACACAGATGGGGACATCATAAAGGCTCTTCGAAACCAAAATAGGGACGTGTTCGTAGAGCTCACGAAAGAAGAAGACCGGGTAGAGGTACTATATAAAAAGAAGACACGGAACCCTCACACCCATCATGTTGTCCTCAGGGTCTCCCCAAAGTTGTGGAACAGACTGCAGGAACGACAGGCAGTCCATATTGACCTGCAAAGGATCCGCGTGTCCGACCAGAGTCCACTGGTCCAGTGTTCCCTATGTTTAGGATTTGGGCATGGACGACGGCTCTGTAAGGAGCAAGTGGAAAAATGCAGCCACTGCGGGGGCCCACACATGAGGACGCAATGCGCAGAATGGATGGACGGGACAGCTCCATCATGCTGTAACTGTGTGCATGCAAAGCTAGAAAGTGTTGAGCATAATGCTTTCAGCGATGAATGCCCAGTAAGAAGGAGATGTGAGGTCCTGGCCAGAGCCAGGGTAGCGTATTGCTAAGGTGGAGACTGGCGACAAGGCGGGCACCCCAACCAGAGGATACCTAGTAGCCCAAGCCAACTTACAAAGGAAGGAACTGGCAACCACCGAACTCTTTTTAGAGGCCAGTGAGCAAGCAATTGCGTGGGCACTGATCCAGGAGCCGTATGTGGGGGGAGCTAGGAGTATGAAGAGCTACCGTGGCGCGAGAGTCTACCAGTGCCAGGTTGAAGGAAGTGGGAGGGTAAAGGCGGCAATAGCCGTCTTCGATGATGACCTGGATGTCATTCCCTACCCGAAACTCACCACTAATAACATCGTGGTGGTGGGGATCCGGACCAAAGCCTGGGAAATCGCAGTAGTCTCTTATTACTTCGAGCCAGACCAACCCATAGGGCCTTACCTGGATCAGTTGACCAAAATAAAGTTGGAGTTGGGCACTGGTAAACTGCTAATAGGCGGAGACGCGAACGCGAAGAGTACCTGGTGGGGAAGCACCGCAGAAGACCCCAGGGGTGAAGAGATGTCCGGGACCCTGGAAGACTTGGAACTTCAGGTACTGAATACTGGAGATACGCCTACCTTTTACACAGTAAGAGGTGGCGTGGTTTATAAGAGCCATGTGGACGTCACGGCATGCTCGCTCGACCTTTTTGACCTGGTGGACGGTTGGCGGGTCGACACAGGGGCTACGAGCTCGGACCACAACACCATTATATTTAAAGTTAAAGCGAAAAGGGAAAAAGGAATAAACATTACCAGGACAACAAGAAAGTACAATACCAAAAAAGCTGATTGGGAAAAATTTAAAACTAAATTGGGGGAACTTAAAATTGAAAATAATATAAATGTAGACAGTATAAATAGGTTGGGGAATAAGCAAGAATTGGAAAATCTAATAATAGAGTATCAAAATTTAATGGAGAGAGCATGTGATGAGGCCATCCCTAAAATTGCAAGTAAAGTTAAAATTAAAATACCGTGGTGGTCCGAGGAGCTCGCTGTGAAGAGGAAGGAAGTCGCAACAAAGAAGAATCGCATCCGCAACGCTGCACCGGTCCGGAGAGCGATGGTGGTCGCCGAGTACCTGAAAGCAAAGGAAGAGTATGAGTGCCAAGCCAAGAAAGCCTTGGTAGCCAGCTGGAAAAATTTCTGCGAAAGACAAGATGGAGAAGGCCTGTGGGAGGGCATATATAGAGTCATCAGGGGGACCACCAGGAGACAAGAAGATCTGACCCTGATGAACGATGGTGCATTTCTGAACCCGCAGGAATCGGCGGCCTTGCTCGCCGACACATTCTATCCAAAGGACACAGCCGAAGAGGACAACGTAGACCACAGGCTTATTAGGGAAGCAGCCAGACGGGTAAATGAATGGCAGCATGATGAATATCATGACCCACCATTTACACCGCTCGAGCTGAAGACAGCCGTGGGACATTTTAATCCTAAGAAAGCCCCCGGAATGGATGGATTTACGTCGGACATCTGCAGTCGAGCGATCTACCAGGACCTGAACGCTTTCCTTGCCC
This sequence comes from Globia sparganii, assembly GCA_949316385.1. NCBI lineage: Eukaryota > Metazoa > Arthropoda > Insecta > Lepidoptera > Noctuidae > Globia > Globia sparganii. Next base: position 16,048 of record CASGFQ010000014.1, read on the forward strand.
TATTCAATAAATGCCTAGAACTAGCGCATTTCCCGGTCATCTGGAAAGAGGCAACTGTGGTGGTCCTCAGAAAACCGGGCAAGGAAGACTACACGAACCCCAAGTCATATAGACCGATAGGTCTTCTGCCGGTCCTGGGGAAGGTCCTGGAGAGAATGGTAGTGGCGAGGATCAAGTGGCAGCTTGTGCCGCGGCTAAGTGCTCGTCAGTTTGGCTTTATGCCCCAGAAGAGCACCGAGGACGCCCTCTATACGCTAATAAAGCATGTACAGGACAAGTTGAGGCTGAAAAAGCTAATTGTCCTGGTGTCTTTGGATATAGAGGGCGCCTTCGACAGCGCCTGGTGGCCGGCAATCAAGGTCAGGCTGGCTGAGGAAAAGTGCCCGGTGAATACCAGGAGGCTACTTGACAGCTACCTCGACTGCAGAAAAGTAAGAGTGAGGTATGCTGGGGAGGAGTGCACGAGAGAAACAAACAAGGGCTGTGTCCAAGGGTCAATTGGTGGTCCCATACTGTGGAATCTTCTACTGGACCCACTACTGCAGGAGCTAGAGAAAAGGGGATACTTCGTGCAGGCATTTGCAGACGATGTAGTGCTGGTGGTGGATGGTGACACAGCGGCTGAAGTCTCCAGAACTGCCAATGCAGCCCTCGCTCATGTTCGGAAATGGGGCGTCAGAAATAAGCTTAGGTTTGCACCGCACAAAACTTGTGCGATGCTCATAACCAACAAGCTTAAGTACGACACCCCAGCTCTGAGCATGGCCGGGGTCGGCATTGGTATGGTCAGGAGCATAAAATTGTTAGGGCTCACCATAGACGATAAATTGACGTTCAGCGAGCACACTAAGAATGTCTGCAGAAAAGTGGCGGAAATTTATAAGCAGTTAGCGCGTGCGGCGAAAGTTAGTTGGGGACTAAACAGGGAGGTCATACATATAATATACACAGCCACGATTGAACCAATAGTTACGTACGCGGCTGGAGCCTGGGCCCCTGCTACGAAAAAGCTGGGGATACGGAAGAAGCTGGGCTCTGTCCAAAGAGGATTTGTCCAAAAGCTCTGCAAGTCTTACCGTACAGTCTCACTTAACTCGGCACTGGTGTTGTCTGGGATACTGCCTCTGGACCTTCGCGTACAAGAGGCAGCCGCCCTGTATGAGGCAAGGAGAGGGTCGTCCCAGTTTATACCAGGAGACAGGGAGATTGAAAGTATGGTAAGATTTGCAGAAACACCTCACCCTGCCAAACAAATGGCTTTGGAGTTCATAAGCCTGGCAGACCAACAGCTCGTAGACAGCCATAACGTGCAGGCAGTGCGAATATTCACTGACGGCAGCAAGATTGAGGGAAAGGTTGGAGCCGCATTATCCTTATGGGATAATGAAGGTGAAATCCAGAACCTCAAACTTAGTCTCGCCGCGTACTGCACGGTCTACCAGGCGGAACTACTAGCCATTTGCAAGGCAACTGATGTAATCCTCAGGCGCAAAGAGACGAGCTATGGAGTGTATAGCGACTCAATGTCTGCATTGCAGACACTTGCAAGCCATGGCTCCCTCCACCCTCTGGCAGTCCGCGCACGAGAAAATCTGACTCGGGCTTTGGACCAGAACAAAGATGTCTCTTTCTTTTGGGTCAAGGCCCATGCCGGATTGCCGGGAAACGAGCGCGCAGATGAGCTGGCAAAGGAGGCAGCGTTGTCGTCGCGGAGGAAGCCGCACTACGACCAATGTCCGGTTTCATTCATCAAGCGTCAAATTCGTTTGAATTCGCTTGGTGAGTGGAATCGGAGATACGCGTCTGGTGAGACGGCCTCGGTGACGAAGATTTTCCTTCCGGACGCCATAGCTGCCTACCGTATTATACGAAAGGTGAGGCCAACAGGCGTGCTTACGCAAGTCTTAACGGGGCATGGTGGGTTCTCGGAATACTTAAGCCGCTTTAAGTGTAAAGAGAGCCCATCATGCCAATGTGACCCAAATATAGCAGAATCAGTCCCACATATCATATTAGACTGCCCAATCTATGCTAAAGAAAGATATAACCTTGAACAACAGATAGGTACAGGACTGCACAGAGAAAGCGTAGCAGAAATAATGTCAGGAAAAACGAGAAACAAATTTATAGCCTACTGTGAAAGCATAGCACAAAAAGTTATAAAACTAAATAAAAGCTGATGAAACAACTATGTTTCTTACTATATTGTAAATATAAGCAGTAAACATAGGACATAAGTATATTAATTAAATAGGTTAAGCAGTAGGTTAAGATAATAGCATTGTGATTAGTTAACTAGATTTATACAAATATTAATAGACAGTTTATTAAGTATGTTTAAATATGTAGAATAAAACTGAACCTGTTAATATAGAAAATAAGTATTAAATAAAGCTCAACAATGTATGTATATCTAGGTAGTAAGCAGTATTAGAATAAGCAAAGTTCAATTGTGCTAATAAAAGAAAACCTGTCTCTAGTTATTCCCTGAGCATAAGATATAAGTAAATAATAAAATAAAGTATATGGATTAGAAGTAGATAAAAAAGTGGGAACCCCACCCACCGGATGAATGGTGATGGAAAAAAAGAAAGATACAGTATGAAGCACGGAAGTACGAGAGGAATGTAAGCGAGAACTTGTATGGAAAAGGTTGAGATATAGAATAGGCGCCAATCACGTTGGCGGAACTAGTCCGAAAAAAAAAAAAAAAAAAAAAAAAAAAAAAAAAAAAAAAAAAAAAAACCTAACCTAACCTAACCTAACCTAACCTAACCTAACCTAACCTAACCTAACCTAACCTAACCTAACCTAACCTAACCTAACCTAACCTAACCTAACCTAACCTAACCTAACCTAACCTAACCTAACCTAACCTAACCTAACCTAACCTAACCTAACCTAACCTAACCTTTTTTTTTTAACGTGGAGAAATGCTCATGCATACTGCACTACCACGGGGAGATAGTGCAGTTATGTGGGACTCTTACCCACTAAAACTCCACGGTGTCCTGCTCCGCCGCTTATGGCGGGAACACGGGCACGCGTTAGCACTCATCCGTGAACCCGCCGCGGCTGTCCGTCACCGGACCCTCCTCTGGGGAGTGCTCCCCATCACCGGCGCACCAGAACACATAGCACGCCGTGACCACCCCAGGGACCAAACCAGCACATAGGTGCCAGACGACCCCGTGTCTGGGCACCTTTGGTCCCCTTGCGGCGGGTCAGGTCTTTGGCCCCACCACCTGCCAATTTTCGGCCGCAGAGGATAGGGAGAGTGGCCAACGTAATACCAACACTCCTCCTCCCCTGCGGCCCCACCGCGTCCGCCATCGACGGTGGCGACCCCGTCAAGGCCGCGGAAGGTAGGGAGAGCGGCGCACCACAATACCGGCACTCCTCTCCCGCCGCGGCCTCCAACCTTCAGCCGCGATGCCTCCCATACGACATCGCGGCCCGCCTCAGTTGCGATGTCGCCCAAGCGGCACCGCAACCTACTTGTTGGCCGCTACGTCGTCGGCTTACAGGCAAAAGCCCTGACGAGCGGCCCCTCCTCGGGTTCCTCTTCGCTTCACCGTGGGTGACCAAGCCACGGCTACTGAGCCCCCCCGCCTCGACAATGCGGGAACCCACCGGGGGGAACCTAACCTAACCTAACCTAACCTAACCTTTTTTTTTTTTTTTTTGTTCCGGGGTGGAAAATCCTCATGGATGTCCGCCGCCCTGGGGCGGGCGGCGGGGTCTGTCAGACTCTTACTGACTAAAAACCACCCCGGTGTTCCATCTCACACCTACGCCGGGGGTCGCGGGAACGTACGATCCTTCCGCAACCCCCGACTGGTGTCGGCCCGCCACTGCGGGCCTCCTCGGGTCAGGGGGGGGAGTGAGGTGTTTGACTCCCCCCGCGACGTCTAAGAGGGGCGCGCGTGGAACACTACGCGCCGCCACCTCGGGTCCTGATGTGTGGGGGGCGACGGACGTCCCCGAGTCCGTCGCCCCTGGACCCATTTAGGGGGGCTGGAAGAGGGCGTTATCCGCCCTCCGCCGACGCCCGGTGCGCCTGCTGCGGGCCGGGTGAGTGGACGAGATCTCCCTCTCCCTTTCCGCAGCCTCCTTCTGCGAGACGACTGTTTCGCAGAAGGAAACCACCGCGTCCCAGGACTCCTCGCTGCCGACCATCGACTCGACCACGGCCGGCAGCGACAGGTCACTGCCTACTTCTGAGATGAGGGCACGGCGTGGCTCCTCCCAAGCGGCACACTCTGCCAGCGTATGCCACGCCGTGTCCTCCCGGCAGTCGACGCAGTGGTGACACCGGGCGTCCGGCTCCCTGTTTATGCGACACAGGTACTTCCCGAAGCAACCATGCCCCGAGAGCACCTGCGTCACCCGAAACGACAGGGAGCCGTGCCTCCTCCCGAGCCATTGCTCGAGCACCGGCCGGACCGCCTCGATGGTGACGAGGCCGGCGGTAGGGCGTGAAAGCCTGTCCCGCCATTCCGCCACCAGGACCTCGCGGAGCTGAGACCGACGCAGCTCTATGTGTTGCTGCATCGGTTGCTCGCCCCGCGCCCTCGCTTCCTCGCGCCACCGATACAATGACGCGAGTACTTTCGCCTCCAGGTCCCAGGGCGGGGATCCGGCCAGTACGCAAGCCGTCTCGTAGGAGATCGTGCGATACCCCCGGACGACTCTGACGGCCATCGCTCTCTGCGGCCTCCGCAAAACGGCGATGCTACCGGCCGTCAGGTCAGTCGCCCAGATCGGGGCCCCATAAAGGGCCATCGATCGCACGATCCCTACGTAGAGCCGCCTACAGGCGGCGCTCGGGCCCCCCAGATTGGGAAGCAGCGTTGAGAGCGCGCCAGCCGCGCCCAGCAACTTGGGCGCCAGCCGTCGGAAGTGGGGCTCAAAGTCCCACCGGCTGTCGAGCACCAATCCCAGGTACTTCATGGTAGACTCGACAGCGATCCGAGCCCCCCCGACCACGATGTGTAGGCCGGGCGGCGGCGCCCGTCGGGGGCCATGAAACACCATGGCCTCCGACTTGCTGAGGGCCACCTCCAAGCCCAGGCGACGTATGCGGCTCACCACCTGTGACACCGCAGCCGTCGCCAGCAACGCTGCCTCCCTGTGCGAGCTCCCCCGGGCCGTGACCAGCGTGTCGTCAGCATAACACGTCAGGTCCACCCCCGGTTGGAGCTCGCCCCTCAGCACCCAGTCGTACCCGATGTTCCACAGGAGCGGGCCTAGGACCGAGCCCTGCGGAACACCGCACGACATGCGGTGCTGGTTTGCGCCATCACGTCCCACGTAGGTGACACACCTCTCCGACAGATAAGCCCCAACGATGTTGCGGAGGTAGGGAGGCACACGATGATACCGCAGTGCCTCCCGAATACAACTCCAGGGCAGGGTGTTGAAGGCGTTGGTGATGTCCAAGGACACCGCCAACATCACCCCGCCCCGGGACACCGCATCCTCCGCCAGGACTCTCACCCGCGACACAGCGTGAATGGTGGAGCGCCCATGCCGAAAACCGAACTGGCTGCCGTCCAGGTCCGGTCCCTCTCCGCACAAGTGGCCGACGAGGCGGGCTGCGATTACTCGCTCAAACAGCTTACCCACCTCGTCTAGCAGCACTATGGGCCGGTACGCGGACGGCGAGTCCGCAGGGCGCCCCGCCTTCCTGAGCAGGACCAGACGACCAGATTTCCACAAAGTGGGAAACTGGCCCCGCTCAAGGCACGCTGTGTAGAGTCCTCTCAGTTGGGGCTCAAGTTCCTTCAGAGCGAGGGCTAACACGCAGCCGTGGATCCCGTCGGGCCCCGGAGCCACGTTCTTGGCCCGGAGCCGCATCACGGCTGCCCCCATCTCTGCCTGTGTCACCTCTGGGACGCTGATGGCGTTCTCCTCTGTAGACTCTGCGGCCGTGGGCAAAGCCATCGGCGGCGGAGTATGCTCCGCTCTTGCCGGGAAGAGGGCTGCCACCACCTCCTCCAGCAGCTCGGGTTGGAGACTCTCCGTAAGTGGGGGCGCCGCGGCCCGAAGTTTCCCTCGGACCGCGCGATAAGGGCGCCCCCACGGATCCCCGTCTAGAGTCTCCAACATCTCCTCCCTGGCTCGCGTCCTCGCCTCGCCGATGGCCAGCCACAGAGTCTCCTTCGCCGCGCGGTACACCTCATACAGCGCGGCTTCTTCGTCAGGGACCCGACGACGTCTCCTCCGGTATCGGGTGTACTGGCGCCTGACCGCCACACACGCGACGCGCAACTGCGCGATCTCGGCGGTCCACCAGTACACCTGGCGCCTTGCTGACTGTGCGTGGACCCGGGGCATAGACGCGTCGCTTATTTGCGTCATCGCCCCGCGGAACCACAGCGCCTCCTGCTCGACGTCGACGGGTCCGTCCGTTGCCGACTCCCGGACCCAGGCCTGGACAATAGCGGCCTCCTCGAGAAGCTCCCTGTCGATGCGCTTACGCGCCCAGCGCGGACCGTCCGTTCGCGGGGCCGGTGAACCGCGGCCGCCGGCGGTCTGGGCGGAGACGTCGAAACGGATGTATCGGTGATCCGACAACGTCTCCACCTCCGCGGCGACACGCCAGTCGCGGACACGGCTCCCGACAGCGGGGCTAGCGAACGAGACGTCCACTATAGATCCGCCCCGCTGCCGCACGCACGTGTGCACCGAGCCCCGATTTAGGACGGTCAATCCAGTCGTGACCGCCCATTCCTCCAGCACCTCACCCCTAGCATCGGTCACAGGGGATCCCCACGCCACAGACTTGGCGTTGAGATCCCCCAGCAACAGCACCGGGCGAGGGTGGAGTCGGCCCACGACGGCACCCAACTCGACAAGGAACCTCTCGAAGTCGGCGAGACTCTTGTTGGGCGAAAAATACGCCCCAACCGTGCCAATGCCGTCCGCGAGGGCGGCCACCCAGCCGTGACCTCGGGACGGGTTGACAAGAGCCCCGCCAATGATGGCCACCAAACCGTCTAGGTCTCCCACCCAGTTATCCCTAGGGGGGACAAAATACGGTTCAGCGACCACAGCCACGTGAATCGACCACTCTGCCATGCTCTGGAGCAAGAGATCCTGAGCTCTAGCAGAGTGGTTGATATTGCCCTGGAGGAAATGGTAGAGCGCCATTATGCGCAATCCATTCCCTCCGCACCATTCCTAGGCCGGGAGTCGGCCGAAGGGCAGCCAGGCTGAGGGGGGGGTAAAGAGCCCCCGGCAGCCTTGGCACCCCTTCTCTTCCCTTTCTGGGCGGGTGCGCCACAGGCCTTTCCGCCCGCTCTGTGCCCAGCGGGCCTCCCTGCAGCTGTACAGAGGCTGCAGTTTGGCGCCGCAGAGCACTGGGCCGCCTTGTGGCCGGCCTGACCGCAGCGATAGCACTGTTCGCTGCGGTCTATTTCGGAGGTGCACCGTGCCCTGACATGCCCAATGTCGAGGCAACGGTAGCACCGCAAGGCCCTGGGCTGCAGCGGCTTCACCCTCGCTGCTACCCACCCCACCAACAGACGCCCAGCGTCGGCGACTTTGTTCGCCGCCGCCACCGGGCACCGCACCCAGATCGCGCCGAGCCCGGAGGCATCGACGCGGATCTCGCCCGTCCGCACTTCCTCGGGCGGGCATCCTCCGGCTCGGGCGATGGCCGCCACGACCTCCGCCGGAGTCGTCGAGTCGTCCAGTCCGTCGACGCGCAGTTCAGCGGTCTTCATCGGCCTGGACACCCGAACGTCCTCCGGGTTGAGGACCTCTCTCAGCTTGGCGGCCAGGATGTCCGCCTTCTCGCTGCTAGAGGCACCCGACACCTCGAACAGCCGCGCCCCCGTCATTGCCGGCCTCATTTTGAAGCCGGTCGGTGTGCCAAGGTCGGGGAACGCGACCTTGGCTTTCGCCTCTGTTAGGACCGCCTTGTATGACAGCCCCCTTTCGATGGCTCCGGGCTGCAGCGTAATGATTACAGCCTCGGAGCGTGGGGCACGCATTCTAAGCGGCTTCTGGGTCCTCTTGGTTGCGGTTGTTGGCGGAG
>CASGFQ010000015.1:0-27195 GCA_949316385.1 Globia sparganii
TAAGTACTTCATCATTTAACAAATTAGAAGGACGTTCGAACAACACAACTTGGGCATTTTCAATGGAGATAATGTTGATTGATTGTGGACTTTTGGATTGTGTGAAGCATCCGCCTTTAGATAATAGTTCACAAGAAACGCTTCGCCGTGATGACAGAGCTCGCTCTGAAATTGGCTTGTGTTGCCACGAGAGAGTCTTCTCAAAAATATCAGCTACTGTGGGAGGCAAACCTTCCGCCGCTTCAGTGGCGTCACGCGTCTACACTCCGGCCCCGATAGGGTCAGTCGGGTGACTGACGTCGCCACCATCAAGGGGACGGTCACTCGAGCCGTCCGCACGATGTGCCTCCTCTTCTGGGACACGTCAGCAAGTTCAATCCTTCAACGCCTGGGAGGATGTTGCGGCCTCTCGCCGCCAGGCTCATAGCCGGGCGTCCGTGAGAGGCGCACTGCTGTGGCTGCGCGTGCTCACCCAGCTGCAAGTGTAGCCGCTGCAGATGCGCGCGCGCCGCGCCACACCGCTCCGGGCGCCCGTGAGAGAGGCGCTGGCGTTGGGCGGCGGCCAACGCGCAACACATCACGCCACCCTCGCGCATCCAATGGCCGCGCAGCAACGGATCGCGCGAGCATCACACCACCCTGCCCGGACCAATGGCTGCGTGCTTCCACGCTCCGGTGGTAGCGGGGCGCGGGCGGCGGAGAAGTGCGCTCCGGCAGACGAGCTCGGCCCTCGGGCATTTACCTTCGCGCGCCATCAGCGATCGGTCGACAACAACCGAAACGATTGTAACGGGCCCACAGCATCAGATATAAGTTAATAATTATTCCTTGCCAATCAAAGTTATTTCATTTAGCATCCTAGTTAGTTAACCCTAAGCATAGGCGTCAACAGAGGGAAATATTTAGTCTTCTATTTTTAGTCTATTTATGTCACTGGCATGACAGCTGACCGACATTGAGACTAGACAGTTGCCGACTGCTCTTGTTTGCTCACTGTTTCATGTTTTCCGATGCGTTTTGAGTGCTTTCCCGATTATTCTTATTTTACTCCTTCTCCATCCATCAAAATGTATATTAATATTCTCACCAGACTCAGTAATTGAAAAAATATGAGCTGTATATAGATATACAGGGTGGAATTTTTTCATGTCACCTGCAGGGAAAGTACTCTAAGTACTGGAGAGAGCAATTTTTACTCAAAGGAAACATTCCTTTATTTTTAAAAGAAACAAATCTGCATTCACAGATTTTCCAAAATTCGCTTGCCACACTCGGGAATCGGACCGACTTAAGTTCTAAACAATAACATCCTTTACTCAAATACATCCTTTTGACTGTCGGTATAGATGAAAATTAAAGACAAGGGTTTTTTTTCCCTTCCACTATACAGGGGTCATAATATGCATTTAGCTCTTCTCCAGCATTGCGGTTTGGAACACGCAAAGTCTCCATCTCGTTCGACAGGAACAAGGAAGCTATTCCGACTTTCTTGGGATCTAAGGCTCCACCCACCATTTTAGGCGCGTGCTTTTGCAACCTACTCAAAAATGGAGCGATTTGTAGAATATCAGCTCTCAAATTGACTTTATAGTCATAGTTCTCCGGTATTACATCATCGGGATTCATAAGTACGTGGTTATTCCACAGTCCCAGGGATAGGACAGTTATTCTCAAAACGTTGGCGTTGGGCCAACGGAGTATCTGCGTCGGCTAAGGCTACAACTACTTCCCTTAGTGACGATAACATTAAATTTTCAGGTCGTGGGATCATCCCATCAGCGTTTTCCGCTTTAGCCACTACTGGCAGATAGACCTTATCATCGTAGGTTAATACACCCACGGCATCGATAATCTTCTTCATAGTGATAGGCACCATGGTACAGGTTTTCAAAATCTTCAAAACTGAAGGTGTCATACCCTCATGTTGATATACAGCATCAGTAAATCTTGGTATCATAGTAAATTGAGATTTTAGAGACAAGATTTTAGCTTCTAGAAGGCCGAGGTACACACGGTATTGTGCATAGATGTTAGGCACTCGAATGTCCGTATTATATTGTCTGGCAGTGTACGCTAACTGCACAGTTTACATTCCGACACCACGACTAGTAAATGGCAGCATGATTGGCTGTAGAGTCTGTGGTTCAGTAAGACGCATCATTGCTTCATCATCTAATCCGACGAATAGTTCCTTCTTTATTTCTTCTTGACGTATGGCACGATTTTCATTGCCCTTCTTTTCGCGGAAACTGTTCATCTTAGCCTTGTTATGTTGTTGGTGGCTAGGATTATTGCGTCTGGACTGTTGAGTTCTATCTTTAGGAGGCGCATCGTTTCGGTCATCATAACGATCATAGTTATTTCGTTCATCGTAACGTTGTTGATGGTAGTTTGGTGGTTGGTTAAAGGCACGCGAGGTAAAGCTTCGAGACATTTTTTATAGCCACTTGACCGGTCAATCCAAATCAAAAAGCCTGACGCAGGTCCTCACCGGACACGGGTGTTTCGGGAGGTTCCTGCACACCATCGGGCGGGAGAAAACGCCCGGATGTCGCCACTGCGGGTCGCCCGGAGGACACGGTGGAGCATACGGTGGCGGTATGCCCCAATTGGGCGGAGCACCGCCGTGTTCTCGCAGAGGCGATCGGCAGCGGCGGCGACCTCTCGCGCCCGGCCCTGGTTCAAGCCATGGTCCGGGGCGAGAGGGAGTGGGAGGCAGTCACCTCCTTCTGCGAAGCAGTCATGCTAGCGAAGGAGGTGGCGGGACGGCTGAGGGAGAGGGCCTCACGTCCCAGCCGCCGCGGGAGACGCTCCGGGCGTCGGGAGCCGCGAGACGACTCCCGGCCACCGTAGGCGCGGGCCTGCGGGCGGAGAGTAATGGGTAACTCTCCGTCCGATCAGGACCAGGCCCGTGCCGGACGGCGCGTACGTGTTCCACGCGCGCCTCAAAGAGATGTCAGCATAAGGAAGGGGCCCGCAAGGGCCGAAGCCTGCCGGGGCAGCGGGATTGTCCGAAAGGGTTACCGCTACCCCGGAACACAAAGGGCTAAGGAAGGAACACGGGTGGGTTTTAGTCAGTAAGAGCTGACACTCCCTTCTGCTCCACCCAGAGCGGGAGGGGTCATTTGATGATTTCCCATCCACAAAAAAAAGGTTTTTTTTTTTAAAGTACAAAAAAAAGTTTGCCATTCTAGATTAAAAACGAGTTCTATTGTTTGTCGGCCGCATACGCAGGATTCGTGCAGCAGGTAACAAATAGCTAACATTGCCGTTTCGCTCTTTCCCGTGTGCTAGAGAGAGAAGAATAGTGACACCATTGCCGCACAGGCACGTTGCTTCGTTCGTTTGTATGATGAAGCACTTGATGTCTTGACTTCGTGTGCGTACGTTGTGCTCGTTGTTCTAGTACCTACTTTGATTGTATTTTATTTTAACAACTTGGCTCTTATCTTCCCGGACTTGGTAGTGCAAACGATTGGATGTTGATATGGAAGACCACAATCATTGTGTTGTCTGTCATCGGTCACTTTTGCGACGCCGTAGACACGTTCTTAATGTTCGTTTTCTACAAGATCGTGCAAACTTCGTGGAACATATAGTACGCAACATAGAACCACCACAAGAGGTAAAAAATCAAGTACTTGTGAATAACGTTTTCTGTTTCTTAAGATATAAATCTGGGTAATAAAACAAGTTATATTTACTGATGTTCTATAAGTCGGTTTATAACATTCGCTCGCGTTGAGCAAATATTTGCCTTATATCACAACTAAGTTAGCTGCTAATAGCCTAGTTGCTATGGTCAAAATGTAACCCGGCAAAAATGACAAGCTATGGCACACGCTACCGTGTTTTATTGTAAACAATAGGTTTTACAAACTCATACTAGGGGCTTTGCTCAATGTACAAACATAACTCTGTTACAATTTTGCTAAAGTATAGATAGATATATTTGATTATGCTACGCGTCCATTAAATAAATATAAATGAGGTTTATTTTACATTTACGTTTTTTTTACAGGTGCCATTCGACGGCACGCGATCAATATGCTATCCCTGCTGGCACAGAATTGACTCCGGTTTAAATGAAGACCGACTAGCCATGCCTGTAATTCCAGAACGGGTTAGAGCTTCAATAGCTATACCAAGATTGGCTCGAGCTGCTAATACATCTCGGCGCTGTATGATGGACAGTTGCCGAAAAACATTATTACGCCGATTTCCAAATTCTATCAAGGTATACCTTCTCTGTTAATTTAATCTCTACATACCAGATCGTGCTCGGATCTGCCAGCGACATTTAACAACTACGACTGTGGAAGAATTCCCACAAAATATAACACACCTACAACATGAATTCAATGCCGACAACATTACTGATATTGTAAGCATCTATGCACGTGCCCTTGAAACAAGAACATTTTTTGACATAATCGAAATAGTAGATAATGAGCTTCATTTTTGGACCGGACTAAACCGCGAAAAATTCAATCGGCTCCTGAATCAAGCTCCAACTTTATAACAACAAACTAATACATCAGAAATAAACTTGGATATATATTTAAGCAAGATTAGAACTGGAGAACCCAGTGCTAGCTTGTGTTCTATTTTCAACTTATCAAGAAGAAGCATTGACAGGAAAATCCATTTGGTCAGAACATGCTTACGGCTGATTTTGTGCCACTGCAGATAGGGCTAGACCATATAACCCGAGACGAGATAATTGAAAGAAACAGAATCCTTCCAAACTACATCTTCGGAAATGAAGAGTCTCCAAAAGCCCTGATATTAATGGATGGCACTTATTCATTGAAAAAAGCTCTAACTTTTTATACCAGAGACGCACCTATAGCCTCCATAAATTCAGAAACCTTATAAAACCATTTATTATAACTTGTAGCGATGGACATATAGTTGATATATTCGGACCTTATGGCGCTACAACTAAGGATGCTAACATCACAACAAAAATATTAGAAAATCACGAAGAAACGATTGAAGACGGCGCATTTTATTATTTATTTGAAGAGGGCGACGTTCTAATATTGGACAGAGGTTTTCGTGATGCGATACCAATCATAAAAACCTACGGATATGTTGCACATATGCCCCCGACTAAACGACGAGACGAAACTCAATTGACCACCGTCGACGCAAACAAGTCAAGACTAGTAACTATTTGTAGATGGGTGTTTGAAGTCGTCAACTGTAAGTTCAAGAGATTTCAAGATCTTCAGACAAAGAGTTTTCAATCGCGCCTCGCTAAATACTTTTAGCGATTTTAAAATAGCAGGAGCCATGATCAACTGCTTTCAAGGACCTTTTGACGATAGTCGACACACGAATGAATTCATAGAATCTATAAGACTGAATTTAAATAGACCGAATGTTCGGGCTGATTATATCGAAGAAAATAATATAAATCGTCAAAGAGTCACATTCGATAGATTGGACGTTGACAACTAACTTATCGATTTCCCTGAACTAACACATGAATATATAATTGTGATTGCAATCGGTACGTACCATTTGAAGCTATCACGGTCTTACTGCAGCGAACATATTAAAATAACAGGAGTATACGAAGTTTTTTACTATCGACATTCAGAAAGAATTTTATTCAACGATGAAGAACATGTTTTATTAAGATGCAAAATACAATCTCGGCATGTGCGAAGCAAAACGTACTATACTTACGTTTTGTACAATGCCGAAACACAGGGTCGGGCCGCCATAAAAGCGTATTATTGCTCTTGTATTCACGGTCTTCGGACACTTGGAAGTTGTGCCCATGTAATCAGTATTTTATATTATCCAGGCTGTGCCAGACACAACGATTTCGTACACCCGACTGCTTTCTTAGATAGCGTATTAATAGACTTGGAATTGTGATATTATAGAATAAACAAATTCCGTATTATATCTTGTTCTTATTATATATTACCCTTAAATATTATATACTACGTGTCGCCGGGACACTACTGGTACTTCTATGTATTTCTATTAGCGACACGTCGTCATATAAATACATAGAAATACGCGATTTGTGATAATAACGTTAAATAAAAATCTGCGCCTACAAAAATAATCAAAGCATTTGTTTGCTATGTATGACTGTGATTACAGATATCACATATATATATGTATTTTTAATACACTTAAAATGTACAAAAATCTACACTAATATTATAAAGAGGAAATATTTGTTTGTTTGTTTGTTTTTTTGTTTGTAACGAATAGGCTCCGAATCTACTGAACCGATTTAAACAAATCTTTTTGTGTTAGATAGTCCATTTATCGGGGAATGCTATAGGCTATATAACATCAAGCAATAGGAGCGTCGTAGCAATGAAAAATGTTGCAAAAACGGGAAAAATTATTCCTTTTAGAGAGCTTTTTCTTTCTTTTGAGTCCAACACACCAATACAAAAAGTGCAGATTCAATTTAGACCAATAACATCGGGAAATTTGGAAAAGTTTAATAACACTTTAATTAATAAGTTACCTGCTCAGGGCCTAAATATGAATAGTGGTAATATTTTGTATGAAGAATTCTTTTCGTTAGTGCAAACAGAGTTCAATAATTCTTTTAAGAAGAAATCTAAAACTATTTGCCCTAAGTTTTTATTCAGTGACTGGGCAACTAAAGGAATCAGGAAAAGTAGGGAAAGATTATTTGAACTGTATGGCCTTAAGCCGTATATTAACACGGATACTTTTAATAAGTATGTTGCTACATATTCTAAAACTTTTAAAAATATTTGCAACTAAAGCTTCCTTCATTAGCAACAAGGTTAAATCAGCAGACAATAAAATAAAGACAGTTTGGAAAATTATTAACAATGAAACGAACAGGAATAAAAAACATAATACTGATTACACACTGAACACTTCCCGTGGCCTTATTAGCGATAACATCGATGTTGCTCAGGAATTTGCAACTTTCTTTACCAATATCCCAATTAAAACCACAGAAACTTTAAATTCCTCGCCCGCACTTGCTATTGAATTATTAAGAGCGAATGTCTCAGCCTGTCCTGTGGAATTTAAATTTAAACATGTAAACCCTTCAGTAATTATAAAGGCATTTAAGCAACTTAAGATCAAAATGACCGAAGATCTGTGGGGCTTGTCTACTAAAGTTTGTCAATCCATTATTGAGACAATTGCACCCTATTTAGCTTTAATATTTAATTTGTGTGTTGATCAAGGGGTATTCCCGGATTTAATGAAGTTCAGTAAAGTTATTCCACTTTTCAAATCTGGGGACAGCAAAAACACTAATAATTATAGACCCGTATCGGTTTTGCCTGTTTTCAGCAAGGTGTTTGAAAAAGTAATGTTAAATCAGATGCTCAATCATTTTAATCGTAATAACATCCTACACGATCAACAATATGGTTTCACCAAAGGACGTTGTACAACCGACGCCGGTGTAACCTTATTAAAACACATATTTGACGCATGGGAAGAGGCACAAGATGCAATAGGCATCTTCTGCGACCTATCCAAGGCATTTGATTGCGTGAATTACGAAACACTGCTTTTGAAACTTGAGCATTACGGACTGGGTAAACTCGCTCTTAGCTTAATAAAATCATATTTAAATGATAGGTTTCAGCAAGTTCAAATAAACGGTGAAAATTCATTGGGTTTAAAAGTCAAAATGGGTGTACAACAAGGCTCAATATTGGGGCCGTTCTTATTTTTAGTATATATAAATGATTTACCTTATTTACTGGAAAACCGACCACAAATGGTGTTATTTGCTGATGACACATCACTGATTTTTAAAGTAAGCAGACGTGCACAGGAGCTTGACGACGTAAATAACGCTATGCTTGTGGTCCATAATTGGTTTACTGTAAATAATTTGGTATTAAATGAGAAAAAAACTAAATGCATTAGATTCACTTTACCGAATGTTAGAAGTAGTGAATGTCACGTTGTATTGAATAAGGAGATACTTGAATTCGTCGAAAATACGGTTTTCCTGGGGATCACGCTTGACTCAAAGCTGCAGTGGGGTCCTCACTTAACATCACTTGCAGGGCGGCTAAGTTCAGCCGCTTACGCTGTTTGGAAAATCCGTCAATTAACAGACGTGGATACCGCGAGACTGTTCTATTTTAATTACTTTCATAGCATCATGTCTTACGGTATTTTGTTGTGGGGACGGGCTGCAGATATTGAATCTATCTTCATTCTGCAAAAGAGGGCTATCAGAGCTATCTACAACCTCAGCAGACGTGAATCTCTAAGGGAACTGTTTAAAAAAATTAACATCATGACGGTTCCTTGTCAATATATATATGAAAACATTATGTACGTTCGAAAAAATCTACATCTTTTTAGTAAGATATGTGACAGGCATAATTTTAACACTAGAAATAGGAACAAATTAGATCAACCTCGTTTCAGATTGTCTAAAGTAAAAACTTCTTTTATGGGTTATTGTGTAGAGTGTTATAATAAAATACCACTCGATATTCTTCAACTAAATGAGAAGAAATTTAAAACATGCATTAAACGCACACTATGTAGACAAGCATACTATAAGTTGGATGATTATATCGTAGATAAAAATGCTTGGCTAAATGCTGGTCCTGCTCCACAGACACTTGGGCTCACTAGTTAAAATTTCAATATTAATTTGGAAGACATGCTTCCCTTTTTTTCTTTTCTTTTTTTTTTTTTTTTAAGTGTTTCTGACATTCGAATTTAATGTGTATTTTTAATTCAATCAAGTTTTAATTGTTACTTTAATATCTTATACCTCTTTCTAGTAAAATTTTATTCATCTCGTAAATAAATTGGTAACGATAGTTTTGTATAATTTAGAAGCATTTTTTTTTTTTATTTTAATTTTGTAAATGTAAGAACCATGGATCCGTTCATTATAATTTTTTTATATTGACTTGAAAGAGCATGGCAGTTGAGAATGTGTCATGCTCACTTAAATGTCTCACTGATGGTGGCGCGTGTGTTGGATCATTCGGTTCCCTTCAAAATGGTTGAGCTGGATGGTGCTGATCCATGCGTCATGTTCGTGAACGGGCGCTGTCAGTTGAGACTGGTCATCTCTTAGCTGCCAGGGCTTCTTTTTAATCTTATAACTGTCTTGAATTGTTTCTTCATAACATTGTTCTCACATATAGAAGCAACAAGAATACTGTACTCAGGATTTTGTAATATCTTAATTTAAAAGAGTGTCCTTGGAGTTTCTTGCCCGTTCTTCTCCAAGAGATCTACGTTTTGGAATGGGCAACTAGCTTCAACTTTCTGACTAACTGACCGACTAGTTAATTTTGACAATTCAAAAGTGCCTGGAAATGGTTTAATTGAAATAAATGCTTTGAGTTTGAGTTTGAGTTTGAGCTACGTACGCTGCGTAAACGGTTAAAGTTACGCAAAAATAATGTATCACGGAATTGTTCCTCCTTAAAAGTTCTAAAAAAAAGTCCGCGACAGCATATGTCTATCTTTTAAGGTTGACTCACTATAACCTTTTTTATGATAATCAAATTTGTTCTAAAATAATGCATTATTTGCGAAGGTGTTTTTATAAACATGATATTAATCCTTATCCAAATAAACACGTTATTCATCACAAGTATTTAATTTTAAACAAAATTGCCCTTGACATCTTTTGATTTCAATGAATATCTTAGGAGATATCATAGTTTTAAAATAAATCAGCACGGCCGCCGCGCGCCGTTAGCTCATCTGCCTAGCCTTTTCCCGACTATGTTGGGGTCGGCTTCCAGTCTAACCGCATGCAGCTGAATACCGGTGTTTTACATGGAGTGATCGCTTATCTGACCTCCACAACCCAGTTACTGGGTAAGACTGGTTGTCAGACTTTTGGGTTTCTGACTACCCGTAACGACTGTCAAAGATCTACGAAGGACAGCCGGGAACAACGGCTTAACGTGCTTTCCGAGGCACGGAGGGATCTCGGTATGTAAAGATGATCACCCATCCACAGACCAACCGCGGAAAGCGTAGCTTAACCTGATCGATCGACCTGTGCGGCTGTTATTAATTAGCCACGGGCCCCTTCGCTGCGCGCCGTTAGCTGTACGAGGCTTACTATAGTTTCACTCTTACTGATCATAGCGTGATGTACCTAAAATATCTCCTTAAAGTAATGTACAGACGCCAGCAGTGCTATTCTGTAAAAATCTCACCGTGAAAACTAAGGTGAAGTGAGCTGTCATCCACCTGATGTTAGGGATTGCCTATATTGATAGTTTACTTCACGCTCACGTGAGATTTTTACAGAATCGATAGGCTGCACATCAAGCTACTACAATCTGTCAAATTTCGTTAATATATTTTCAGCTTTAACGCTACAGCATAAGTTTCAAAGTTGATTGGGAAAATTTGACAGTTTCGGGTAACTTGGATGTGCTGGCGTCTCTACACACGGCTCACATCGAGCACACATCAAGCTATACATTTCCAGTTTTAGCTGACCTCGCACTGTATAGGTTTTTCGTACAATTAGAAGTCAGCTTATACTGGTTGTGTATAGCTTGATGTGTAGCCGTGCTTACTAAGTACCTAATAATCTTAAAGTAATCCTACTAATATTGTAAATGTGAAAGTTTGTGAAGATGTTTGTATGTTTGTTACTCAGTCACGCACAAACGGCTATAAAGATTTGGATGAAATTTGGCACACAGATAGTTTATAATCAGGAATGACACATAGGATACTTTTTATCCCGATATTCCCACGGGATGTAGTTTCTTGCCGGTTCTTCTCCATACTAAATATAGGTAATACGGGCTGGTGTCCGCAACTCCACGTCAATGCGCGTACTTTGCGTACGGAAAATTTTAACACATAGGATAGTTTTTTATCCCGATATTCCCACGGGATCGACACTAACGCGGGTGAAACCGCGGGGCGCTGCTAGTCTGAGATAAGTTGCTTTTGCGCCGGGGCTGGGGCAATTTTGCGCATTCACCTTTCTGGTATTTCTTTATTTCCACGGTTTTTCTTTTTTTCGCATTTGCCTTCTTTATTTTGTTCTCTTCTCTTGTTTTCTCACATTCCTCATTTGTTTTTATTTCCATTTCCTTCTTTTGTTTCTGTTTTTGAAACATTGATCTATAACCAGTCACATGTACGGCTATCAGATTTCGTAAATCGCATACAAATGTGATTTAAAATGTTCGTGGTAACTTTCGGCCGTGCGGACATTTTGTTGTTTACGTTTCGTTTTACGTCCACTTTCAAGCGCGTGCCGTTCAGGCGGATACTTAACTGAGGTAATCGCAAATGGCATTTTAACTGTATTTTTATTACCTTTTCTTTCCGGAGTTTTGGGTACTGTCAAAAATCTTCCAAATAGACTATTTGATACAACTTTTACAACTTTTGACAATCAATTTGGTTTTAGATCACAACTGTCGACGGAAAGTGCCATATTGTGCATGAAGCATACTGTCAGGTACTATACCCACAGGGGCACACCTGTGTATGCCTGTTTCCTCGATTTGAGCAAAGCTTTTGATTTGGTCTGCTATGATATTCTTTGGAGGAAGTTACAGGAAGTTGGGCTACCGTCTGAACTTGTGAATATCTTAAAGTACTGGTATAGCAATTAAAGTAATCATGTACGGTGGGCGGGCACCCTGTCAGGTTCATATAAATTGGAATGTGGTGTGAAACAGGGTGGCTTGAGCTCGCCCCGTCTTTTTCATTTGTATATAAATGCCCTAATCGAGGAGCTCAGCTGCCAGCGGGTCGGTTGTCGCATAGATGATATATGTATTAATAATCTTAGCTATACGGACGACATGGTGTTGCTGAGCGCCTCGGTTTGTGGCATTAGGAAACTGTTACTTTGGGAAACTAATGCAGATGATCATGGCTTGATGTATAATATAAAGAAAAGCGGCTAAGGCTTCGACTAGGTGTCCCTCTAGCGTGCCCCCTATAAAACTGAATGGAGGTGAATTGGCTAGGGCACGTCAGTTCAGATGCCTGGGTCATCTAATTACCGAGAACCTTAAGGACGACATGGATACTGAACGTGAACGTAGGGCACTGTCCGTGAGAGCAAACATGATTTCTCGCAGGTTTGCCCGATGTACAAATGAGGTGAAAATCACTCTCTTCAGAGCCTTCTGTACATCTATTTAGACCTGCAGCCTGTGGGCAGTCTATACTCAAAAAGCGTACAGTGCCCTACGGGTACAATACAATAACGCGCTTAGAACGATGTTGCGGCTGCCCCGCCACTGTAGTGCGTCACGTATGTTTGCAGAGGCGCGCATCGATTGCTTCTACGCTACTCTGCGCATGCGGTGCGCGTCAATGCTGAGCAGAGTGCGGGCTAGTCGCAACAGCGTTAAGTATCATAGCTGGTAGTATAGAAGACTGAGCCTAAATTTCCACTGCTGGATATAAGCACTAGACTTTTCCTATTTTCTAGGGGACTGTTCTACTCAAGTAAACGCCATGAAGCACCGTGGTAGACTAGTATTATTATTTAAACAAAAGGTATCAAAAATAAATAACATTCCAAATATAAATAAACACTGTACAAAATACACCAAAAAGTATAAAACTGTAAGAAAAAGGTGCGTCGCGCACATTCCTTCCCCCCAAAATTAAACCATCAGCTTGAGCAGCTTCTTCAAGGGCCTCCTCAGAGTGCCCACTGCAGTCCTGACGTCCGCCACTCGGATCACCCCATCGCGGCCCGGGTAAGTCGCTGAGATGCGCCCTCTTGGCCAAGAGCCCCTTGGTAGATTGCCATCAGCCACCAGGACCAGATCGCCCACAGGTTGGCTGTGGGCGATCTGGTCTGGAACGTCGCCTTGCCCGGGTCTGGGAATAAGATTCGGCAAGTACTCTTTAACCCAGCGCTGCCAGAAGTGGTCCGCCAGTCTGACCGCTCTGCGCCAGCCACTTCTTGACACCAGATCTCGATCCGACAAGGTTGCTGGAACAGGACTCCCCGATGAAGCTGCAAGTAGAAAGTGATTCGGAGTGAGCGCCTCTTCGCTGCCGGGCTCTACCGAGACGTGCGTCAGGGGGCGGGAGTTGATGAGCCCTTCTGCTTCTGCCAGTACGGTTCGGAGAACTTCTTCTGTAGGAGCACGTTCGGTGAGGGTGGCTCGGAGTGCTGTCTTTACACTTCTCACCAGTCGCTCCCATACTCCACCCATAAACGGAGCCGACGGAGGAATGAAGCGCCAACTGATTTTCTCCGTCGCAGCATATTCCATAGCTGCGTCCCCGTAGAGCGCACGGAGTTCTCTTCTTGCCCCGATGAAAGCGGTGCCATTGTCAGACCAGATCTCGGACGGCGTTCCTCTGCGAGCCACGAAGCGCCGAAGACTCATCACAGCAGAATCCGTCGACAAGCTTCCAACAACGTCCAAGTGGATGGCGCGGACGACTAGGCACGTGTACAAAGCGACCCATCTCTTCTCCCGTCTGCGTCCAATAGTTACCTGAACTGGCCCGAAGTAGTCTAGCCCCGTGAATGTAAAGGGGCGTTTGTGGTGAGCTAAACGTGCCTCCGGTAGATTCCCAGTGGGCGGCTGGAATTTCACAGCTCGGCGAATACGGCATAGCTGGCAACGGAAGGCAACGGAGCGGACGACGTTTCTTAAGCCGAAAAAGTAGAAGCTCTGACGAAGCTCGTTGACCACGGTCTCCGTGTTGGCATGGGCAGCTCGGCGGTGGTAGTAATCCACCAGTAGCTGGACGGCAGGGTGCTTCCCGTCGAGGACGATGGGGTTCTTTGTGGCTTCAGGCACTCTCGAGGCTGAGGCGATACGGCTGGACAGGCGTAGGAGGCCCTCTTCATCCATAATCATAGACAGTCGGAACAACCGACTGGTGCGAGGTATGGGCAGGGGAGGGAGTCTGCTCAGACTCATCATCTCGTCGGGAAATGAGTCCAGCTGTGCCTGGCGTAAAATATGCGTCTCGGCCAGGCGTATATCGGCAGCTGTCTCATGCGTTGTGTGTGAAGAGCCAAAAAAGCTTGACGGCTGAAAGGAAAACGTTAATAGCCCCCCTCGCTCACGCACTAAATTCTCTACATGAAACGCCCTGCGTGATAAGGAACGGATTCTGATCTCAGTTAGATACTTATGAGCTCTATATGTTGCTCGTACCAATCTCAGCCGAGAGCTAAACCGCTTGGGATCAGCTGAGACAGGCACATGCCTCTCAACGCTATCGATGAGGTGAACTGCTGCAATGGTATATGCCGGATTCCTACTCTCTTCATTTACGCGTGGGTATTCTGAGGAACTACATGGCTCACTAGGCCAGTCAGAAGACAGCAGGAATTCGGGACCAGAGATCCAGCGAGACTCTAGAGACAACGTAGTGCGTTTTAACCGGGTTGCATCGCCGGCGACGTTCAACTAGCTGGGCACCCACCGCCAATTACTGGCACTCGTTAACTCCAGGATCTCGCCGACTCTTTGCGAAACAAAAGGCTTGAATGAGCGGGCCTCGCTTCTTAACCAACTCAACACCGTCATTGAATCACACCAAAAAACTTGCCTGTCTGGTCTGAAACGATGAGAATCGCAGATTGTTGAAGCGAGGCGCGCGGCGATCAACGCTCCTTGCAGCTCCAACCGCGGAATCGACACCGGCTTTAAGCGAGCTACACGGACCTTGCTGCAAATCAGTGCGAGCTTGACTTCTCCATCCTTAAGCACGAACCGCCAGTAAGCCACCGCAGCAAAGGCAGACTCGCTGGCGTCGGAAAAAACATGAAGCTCGCAGTGATTCACTTCACAGTCGGCTAGGCAGTAGCAGCGTGGGATCTGCAATTTGGCAACCCCAAACAAATCTTGAAACCATATCCTCCACGCTGCACTGTCCTGCTGAGAAAGTTCTTCATCCCACTCGAGACCCTTGCGCCACGCATTTTGGAACATGATGCGACCGGTCACTATTATAGGCGCAATAATTCCGAGAGGGTCAAAAACCCGCATCACGTGGGCCAAAACCACCCGCTTGGTAAGCTTTTTTGGCAGCCCACCATTTTTTAATCCAATATTGAAACCGACACAGTCTGTAGTGGGTTGCCAAACAAGGCCAACCGCCCTCACAGGAGTGGCTAGGTGACCCAGGTCTACAGATGACGTCACTGGCGCCCCCAGCAATGTCTCCTTTGGTAACAACGTCAGGGCCGAGGCACTGCTGGAGGCCCAGCCACTCATTTCAAAACCCCCGTTTTTATGGACAGCGTGAATATCAGCGGCCAGTTTTGCTGCTTCATCCGCGCTGTCAAGGCTGCAGATGCAATCGTCCACATAATGGTCGCAAACGATTGCATGTGCTGCGTCCGGGTATCGTGTCTGATGCTCGGCCGCATTTTTATTTTTAATGTAAATTGCCGTAAAGGGACTAGAAGCGGTACCGAACATCAACGACGACATCCGGTAAACGCGTAGCGGTTCGCCCGGACTATCGCGCCACAAAAACCTCTGCGCGTCGCGGTCTTCAGCGCGAATTTTAATTTGCGGAAACATTTCCCGAATATCCGCGGTCAACCCAATTTTGCCTTCCCTGAACCGAAAAAGAATGCCCAGTAGTGGCTGAAGCAGGTCAGAACCCGGTAACAACAACGAGTTTAGTGAAACGCCATCTGATTTGGCAGCGGCATCGTGCACAACCCGCAGCTTATTAGGCTTGTTTGGGTTGACTACTCCGAAGTGAGGCAGGTACCAAATACGTGGACCTGTGGGCGCCTCTGGACAGAGCTCGGCGTAGTTCTTCCCAACCATGTCGAGAATGTTGGCACGATACCGCTCTGCGTAGCCACCATCCCTACACAACTTCTTCTCCAAGCCTAAAAACCTAGACTCGACATTAAGGGAATAATTCCTCCAAAATTCCACTGCAGGATGTACGCAAATTCCAAGTCTTTTTATCGATTGTAAGACTAATTAAAACAAGACTCATTTATATTGAAACATGTGAAAGGTATAAAAACACAACGTCGCCGTCCAAGATCTTAATCTCGAAAGAACAAATCTAGAATCTTGCAGCTGAAATATGTATATGCTATATTGCAGATCACAACTTAAAATGATGCAAGTTTGCCAAAAACCATTCCTTCATGTTTTGAAAATCAAGAGATACCGCGTAAAAAATGTAATAAAGAATTGTCACTTAGGTACTTACATAGAAATTTTCCTACAGAAAAACGCTGAGGTGACCGCATGTCCCACAAATATAAGGACAAAAAAGAAAATATTATTAAATACATAAAGGCATTTAAGTGTTCTGAAGCTCATTATTGCCGTGGAAATACGAGACGTATGTACTTTTCTTCAGAGCTAAGTATTAATAAAATGGCTATATGTATAACGATCAAGCACCAGAAAGCCTTTAAGTGAAAATGTTGTATTTTCGAGCCATTTTCAATACCTGTTTTAATCTTCAGCTTAATGAAAAATTAAAAACTGCGCGAAATGATAGTGACAAAGCTATGCTCATGGCTGAGAAAACAGTACACAAACATCGAGCTAAAGAATTTTTCAAAATGGTAAAAGAAGACAACCGTAAAATAGACCCTTAGTTTCGATTGCCAGAAAAACATGCCTCTGCCCAAAATAGGTACAGTCAGCAGCAAAAGTCGATTAACACTTCAGTTTTTTTTATCTCAGTTATTGAGCAAAATATTAACACTTCAGTGTTTTTAATCTCAGTTATTGAGCAAAATATTTGTTCGAAATTTCATTGTACTTCAGCTGCAATTTTGAACAAATGTTTTGTCCAATAACTGAGTTTAAAAACACTGAAGTGTTAATCGACTTTTGCTGCTGACCGTACCAGACCAGAGTACCTACTATTCCCGTCAACTGTACTTTTACAATTATCACTATTGTGGAATGTAACTCGAAATCAGCATTAACAAAAGAAAATTTGTTCAGTTATTGCTGGACATAGGATGAATTTGCAAAAGATGCAAATCTCATAGTATCTTCAGTTTACCATCGGCATTGCAATACAGATTTTCCACCAGAATGTAATCAAGTTTGACTTATGGCGGACGGGTGTTGCGGTCGAAACAAGAATTCTAAGCTTACAGCAATGCTCTCACGTTGGCCAACAAAAGATGCACCAGCTCAAATACATCTGGTTGAAGTAGTCTTCCCAGTTGTGGGCCACTCGTTTCTTCTGCCGGACAGAGTATTTGCTCGTATTGAAAAGGTATTACGGAAAATTGAAAATATAATCCAACCAAAAGAATACTTTGATGTCGTGGTAAAACATTCTACCACCATAAACGTTGCCACTGTGGTTCATGTATGCAACTGGAAAAGCGTTGCTAAAGATTTATTTTTCATAACTACAAAATGGCATGTACCTTTTTCTAAATGCAAAGGTTTTATTAGAAAAGAGCCAATAGAAGCAATGAAATGGTTGGCGTTAGAGGAGAACTCCACTACAGATTTGATTCAGGTCAATATAAAAGCGTGTGCAAAAAAAGTAAAAACACGGCTATGATTTCTTCAACCACTATTCCAAAGGGCGCACAAGTATAACCCTTATTTAGGGACGTTAATAGATTGCTATCTACTCATTTCGGTAACAAATGACGCGATTGAGAGGTTTTGGAGTACCTACTAAACAAGCAATACTGGACGAAAATATTGATTTCCTTGAAGAGTCGGTATTTGAAGAACAAAAGGAATCACCATTACTTATTTAATATCGGCTTTGTTTATAATAAAGCCTAGTTTTATTTGACATTATAAACATCCGCATGCACGTACGGAAAATCCCTATTGTACCAGAATAAAAAAATATTATAATGTTTTAATCATCCAGTGCGTCAGTTTGTGGACCGGAACCTGTCGTGCCCATCCCCTTCAACCAAGT
Organism: Globia sparganii; assembly: GCA_949316385.1. Taxonomy (NCBI): domain Eukaryota; kingdom Metazoa; phylum Arthropoda; class Insecta; order Lepidoptera; family Noctuidae; genus Globia; species Globia sparganii. The sequence goes on from CASGFQ010000015.1 coordinate 17,884, forward strand.
ACGCAGGTGGCTACAGGAGCACACCCATATACAAGCAGAAAGCTGGTGGACATCATCACCAGGCTGCAGGCAGTCCAAGGAAGCTATGCCATCATTGGATGGCAGGCTAACCAGGCGTTTATTGCGACTGGACAGGAAAGGCTTGTGCCGGGTGATGGGGACCATCATGGGACACTGCTTGCTAAATAAACACTTCCACACCATAGGAATAACGGAAAGTTCCCTGCACAGAGCTTGCATTGAGGCTGATGAAACCGTTACGCATGTGCTCTTTGAGTGCACAGGCGTCACCCAGATTAGATTAGAAACCCTCAGGACACCCAGATCGTACACAGATGTTCTCAATAGACCAGGAGACCTAATCAGCTTCTGGAAGGAGGTGGGATGGTTGGTTGGAAGAACCACCGATGGCCGCCATGGCCCACGCACAATGGTCCATTTGAAGAACTAAGTGCGAAAACCAAACCCATAACATAGAAAACTGCAGACCCACTGTAACCCTGGCCGTACCCCAGGTGGTACAGTGGGTTTTTTAAAGTTAAACAATACCACTGTATGAAGTGAACGAAGTGCTGTGCTGATGAAGGTACTAGACAGATAGAAAATGATAAACAGTTATCTCGCATATTAATGATTCATTCATTAGTTAGGTAGGTACATGATTATTGCGGCAATAATGCATGTTAAGTACTAAGCAATTCTAACTCTTTAGATAAACCGTAAATATTACATTTTTATTCAAGCGTTCATGATAGTTGACATTTACACTCGATTTAAAGAAACAGAATTGTAAAAAATAAAAATTTCATTGATTTGATTGATTGTGGAAAAACCTATAATGCACGACACTGAAATAAATTTCATCCAAATAAATGGTGGAACTGCCCTTTTTTGTGCAAATACTGCTATCATCGCCACAAAACCTATACAAACGGCTCCGTGCAATTGGAAAGGTAGTTTTTGAATAGTTTTTTTATTTTGTTTCTTTGTCATTTTGTTACAATAATATTATCTAATAAAAATACTGACATAAATTATCAGAAGTGGTTTTAACTAGTGTTACAACAATACTACCTGGTGGTATTGTTTAACTTTGAAACACCCACCGTACCACCAGGAGTAAGGTGGGTCTGCAGCCACATACAACATAATGTTATAATCCAGGCTGTAATCTATCAATGTCAAATTTCATTTAAATGCAGCTGCTTTTGCGTGATTGAGTAACAAACATCCGAAACATAAATACATTCCCTCACTATAATATTAGTAGAATACGTGGACTATCTTACCTGGCATGGACTCAAATGGAATTTCATTTAAAAGGTATAGATAGTGCAATCCACGAAGACGCGCCCCACTCTTCTTCCGTATCATAAGTGTTTATCACTAGTTAATTCCATCAGTGTTTTAGTTCTTTCTATACACTCTAATTACCCACTAATATTAATTAGTGTGTATTTACAAAACTAAAACACTAGCGAAATGTTGCACACTTCTGCTGTAAGCATTAGGAAAAATAATGGGGTGCGTCTTCGTTGATTGCACTATCTGTATCAATATAGTTCAATGATTCTAGGGCAGGATAGGTATGTTTCAAAGCCAACAAAGTCCATGTTGTTTTTGCAAAAAAAAACGCAGTCTAGCCAAGTGTTACAAAGTCAGCAATGTCCATAATGTCTTTCTGGTTATTGTTCTAGATCGTAAATGTTTTTCATGATTAAGTTTATTATTTGATTAACTACATTATTCCAAAATACGAAACTGCTATTACACCTACAGGGCCAATAATGCGTACGAAAATAATAAATTACGCGCGATTTCTTACAACAGACATTGCGGTTTTTGTAACTAATAGACTCATTATTCAACAAAATTGTGGACCAATTCCACACACACAGCTACAAGATCTAAAATGTAGGCAGTACTCCGACAGTAAAAAATACCACTTCAAATCTTTTTTTTTTTTTGCCACTGACGTGATGCTCGTACATGTTTAACAGGTTTCACACCGTTTTTAATTTAAAACAAAATTGCGTTAATAATGAACACGAAATCCTGATTCATTATTTAACTGCTAATTAATTTCCTCTTCAAGTTCCAACTTCCAATCCAATTCCAATTCCAATTTTTGGCTCCATCGTTTTAACGACGCCAATGTCAAATAGCCAATTGACAGTATTGACAATGTCAAAATGTATCAGACCCACAGACAGACTACTACTTGGTCTGTGCCATAGAAATTTTTTTTTTTTTTTTTCCTTTCGTTCCTTGCGGAACAGGCTAAGGTCAGGGACCATGCTGCCTAGTCATCAGTTAGCTTGTATTTTTTTGGAAAATTCATTTTAAATTCATCAGTGTATTTTTTTTCCAAGATAGGGTAGATCTAGTTAAAATCATTAGTTAGATATTGATTCATTAGTAAGTAAATCCAAGTTACGTCATCGGTTTCTTCTAATTCATAAGTAAAGTAAATCCGTGTTAAGTCATCAGTGTTGTATATTTTATTTCTCTCTAATCCATGTTTAAGACTTTTAATTCTACAAAATCTTAGGTAAAATCCAAGTTATAAGTCAATCATATGTTTATTTTTGTAAGAGCCATGTGTCAAGTCCTAGTAACCCCAACTGACGGGATTTTGAATGTCAATGTTCAAAACTTCAAATATTGAGGTTATCATATTATCATAACCTAATCTTATCACTAACTTTTTTTTTTTACAATAGAAAACGAATTAAGTATTACGAAATTCAAAGGATAACTATTTATATTAATGAAAGTACACAATAAATACAGAAAACAGATTCAGATATCTACACAAGAAATTCAGATAAAAACACGAGAAATTAAATTTGTCCAACGGTATTAATAATGAAATTAAACAAAAATATGTAGAAGTATTTACAAGGAGAGCCTGGATGGAGCGCGGTACCAAATCAGAACTACCATATATTTCAATAAGCTCATCCATTAGCACAAGGCGCTGGATGCCAAAAGATGAGCAATCAAAGAAAATGTGTGCTAAAGATTGTTCAACTTGGGAATTACAATAATCACAGAGAGGACTATGCACAATTTTCAGATGAAACAAGTGATAATTTAGACGACAGTGACCAAAACGAAGCCTGAGTATGGTGGAGTAAAACTTTCTGTTCATGTAAGTATTAATTTTACAGAACCAAGGCATGGTTCCTATGGAAACATTAAATACGGCATACCATAAACCTTTATTTTCAATTTGGACTGTATGATTCCAATGCCTTTTCCATAAACCAATGGACCTTTTTTTCAATAGAGGGACTATGTCTGTGCATGGAACAGATATGTTGAGGAAACTACTAGAGTCAGGGACATCATCAGAATGTGTTAAAGTTCTAGCTAAAAAGTCAGCCCTTTCATTTCCCAATACACCAACATGTGAAGGGACCCACATGAACAAAACCTTAATATTAAGAGAAGACAAATGCAACCAAGACTCTTTTATTATTGAAATTAGATAGTTTGTATTAGCACTCAGCCTATTATTTTTGAGATTTTCAAGGACAATCATGCTGTCACTTACTATTATCCATTCACAACATCCATCATTTTTATGTTTAATATGTTTTAAGGCAGCAAGAATAGCCACAGCCTCGGCTGTGAATATACTTGTGTTTGAGTTTATTTTATAACCAATACCAGTATTCAATAGGCCATCGTAAATAGAAAATGAGACTGCAGACTCAGTTTTGGACCCATCAGTATACAAAAATCTATAATCAGTAAACTCAAGTAGTTTACTGTTTACATCTTCCTTGGTGGATAAATTGTGGTCAATGATGATGTCAATTGCAGGAAATTTGCTGTTAAAATCCCCCTGATAACACGGAAGAAGAGATGACTTATGTATTTGCAGAGTTTCAAGAAAATTTACATATTGGGAAAAACCCTGAAGTATATAAAGAGAGTTACAAATAGATGGTGTACTATGTTGTTTCAAATTTGAAAACAGCTGATTATTATTTTTACTATACAGTTTTAATAAAAACCTTTCTTTTAGGTAAGTGAATCTTATACTTAATGGAGGAAGTTTACATTCAACTTGCATTGCATTGATTGGAGTGCTTTTAAATGCTCCAGTAATAAGTCTCAAGCTTTTATTTTGTATTTTATCAAAGATATCTACTATCCTTCTATCACCAGCAAAACAGAGAAAACCATACTCGAAATGACTACGGATCAGAGATTTGTACAAAAGCAACAATATTTTTGGATCAGCACCCCAGGAGGTTCTACACAAAGATTTCAAGACATTGAAAACTCTGTTAGCTCTTGAACTAACCAATTCAACATATTTTTTCCAAGAAAAATTATGAGTAAAAGTGACACCTAAAAACTTAGCTTCATGAAAAATAGGAATAGAAACTTGATTATAATACACAGAAGGACTGAAATTGCTAGCTTTACCAAAGACTACTAGTTTAGACTTAAGTGCATTTATATCTAGATTTAAATAAGAAAAGTATGTAGATAATCCATGCAAAGCCTTATTTAGACTATTTGTTATATTTGTTAAATTTTTCCCAGACAAATACACAACCAAATCATCAGCAAATTGAAGATTTTTGACCTCGGAACCTAGGATCAAATTCAAACGACGAATATACAGAATGAATATTAATGGAGAAAGTATTCCTCCTTGACAAACTCCAACAGAAGCAAGCCTTGGCCCATATAATTTACCATTATACTTAACATAAACTTTCCTTTCAGTCAAGAATTCACTAACCCAATGAACTATTTTGTTTGGAATTCCAATAATAAGCAATTCAGAACAAAGCACATCAATATTGACACTCTTAAAAGCTCCAGCAACATCAAAAAATACTGACACTAAACAATCCTTATTAATGTAACTATTTTGGATATCAAGCTGTAACTGACAAATACTTTCACGAGCCGATGTTCCCCTACGAAAACCGAATTGATTAGCAGGTAAAATATTGTTTTGTTCTATGTAAAATTCCAACCTTTGTTTTATTAATTGTTCAAAAATTTTACCAACACAAGATGTAAGTGCAATAGGACGATAGGAATCGGGATTTGACCGCATTTTATCAGGCTTCAAAATAGGTACCAAACAGTCAGACTTCCAAGAGTGAGGTATATCATTGTTCAACCACAGATTATTCAATATCTTGAGAAAAATGTTCAAACCTCTATCAGTAAGCTTTTTCAACATAATATAAGGAATTCCATCCAGTCCAAAAGCACTATCTTTTCTAGAACAGACAGCAGCCATGAGCTCCTGTATTAAAAATGGTTTTATTAAGAAATTATTTACAGAATTTGTTTCACTGGCAAGAGGAAAATTAGATTTACTATTTACATAGTCTGGGGTATATTTTTGCAGAAAATCTTGAATCCAACTATCATCACTATTGTTGTAAGAATATGTTTTATTAAATTTCCGCATATATTTCCAGATTCTCGACAAAGGCGTACATCGATTGAAAGAATTGCAGAGTTCAACCCAACTATTTGATCTTTCTGTTTTCAAAGTAAGTTTTTTGAGGGCTTGTAATCTTTTAAACTGTATAAATGTGTCATCAGAGGGATTGTTTTTAAAATTAATATAAGCCAACTTTGATTTTTCAACTGCTTCTGCACATTTTTTATTCCACCAAGGGAGAGGAGGAGATTTAACGAAATTCTTATGAGATGAGTTATTCTTAGAAGAATCGTTATGGAAAGAAACTGGCATATTATAAAAAGGAAGACACTTATCAATTGCAGAATGCAAAATTTTACAAAACGCAGTATAAGCTTCCAATGGAGCAAAGTTTTGGTCCTGAAAATTAGATAATTCTAAATCTACATTTTGTTCATACATCTTCCAATCAACCAATTTAAAGTTAGGATAAATGGGCAAATGCGAGTTGATATTGCTACTAATGTTTATACTACTATTATTTACAAAAACTTTAATAATTACAGGAAGGTGGTAACTGCCAAGTGGATCATTATGTACAGACCAATCACAAGAAAGAGCCAATGATGGGGACACCAAGGACAAATCTAAAGCATTTGGACGCCACGTCATAGAACCGACTGTTGTCACTTCACCATTATTTAATAAAACTAGATTATTATCATCAATAATCTCCAAAATATCCCTACCTCTTGGATTTGTAGAATTACATCCCCATGATGTGTGATGTGCATTGAAATCACCAGCAAATATCATTGGTTCAGGCACTGATTTTATTAAAGATTCAAATTTATGTTTGTTAAAAGAAGGAGTGCAATTCGTTGGACAATAAAAACTTACAATACTTATTTCTGTATTATTTACAGTAATTCTTACACAAATATTTTGTAAGGAATTGTCAGAATATGTATTTATGTTTCTGTAATCTATATTATTGTGAATTAAAATGGCTACACCATTGTGTTTGTTACCAATATCATTTCTTTCTATTCTGTATCCTCTAATGTTAAAATGTTTAATAGGTGTCAACCAAGTTTCTGATATAATTGCTACATGTATGTTATGATCATATAGAAATCGAGTTAATAAAAGCTTATTACTTAAAATACTTTGTGCATTCCAATGCATGATATTAAGATCCATTGCTATGAGAGGAAGGACTATTTCTAAATGTGTGGTGAAGAATTTCTTTTATAGATGTAGAATTTATGGGGTTATCTTTTTGGCTTAGTATAATTTTTGTTATTGCATTTGTTAGAGTATTCATGAAAAAATCTGACTTAGTTAAATTAATTATCTGAGTTTCAATATTTTTATGCGTTAGTTGCGGAAATGAATTTTCATTGAACAAATCTGAATACTTGACGGCTCTGGATTTAATTTTACTTTCTTCAATTTTCTGTTTTTTTTGGGGGCAAGTGTTTGAAATAGCGACATGGTTGCCACCACAGTTGGCGCATTTAGCGTTTTTAGGATCTTCTTTGCATATCTTAAAACTATGGTTGTATGTACATATAGAGCATACTAAATCATTTTTACAATATTTTGCAATATGTCCAAACTTCATGCATTGAAGGCACTGTTTTACAGGAGGAACGTATACGCTTACCTCATGTCTCCAAGAGTCAAGATAAACATACTGAGGCAACTCTGTTGACGCAAAAGTTACCGCGACAGTTTGAGTGGGCTGATACGTGACCGCACCACCCTCACTCTGCACTCGGCGCATGAAGCGCCTCACCTGTATTATATTTCTGGAACTTCCAATTAGAGCAAAAATCCTTTTATTAGATAGGTCCGTAGGGACTGAGGTGAGAACTCCAGTCACCTCGGTGTCGACAGCCGGTATTGTGGCCTTATAGCCCATTTCTTCTAAAAGTTTTTTATTTTGTAGGAAAACATTGGCGTTATTTGAAAGATCAAAAGTGATGCCAATTTTGTATTTATTTATTGATCTTAAATGTAATATCCCAGTCACGCAATATTTTCGAATGGCATGAGATATGGCCAGCCTATCCTTATCTGTAAAAGTTTTATTCTCATTCTGGTGAGATAAGAACACTATATATTCTGATTTTTTGCTGTTTTCAGGGTACTTCCTCGAATACCCTGGAACTTTAAATATGTTGTACTTCTTGCTGCAGTCTTCATCTGAGTCTGAAGAAGTGTCCCTATCAGATGCTCGATCGTCAGGGGGCTCCGCCTTTTTCCGCTTCTTGCTTCCCCCCATCTTCTAATAACTATTTACACTAACTATAGATTTAATATTTCTAATTCCTCCTAAAATATACAAAGTATTATACAATATTCACAATTTTTTAGAAACTAATATCAATTTTGGCGCCTTGTACGTTTCAAGGTTCCCGCGCTTTTTTCCATACCATTCTGTGCCATAGACACTAAAGATCACAGTCCAAGGGTGCGTTCCGAGTTGGGATGTAATCTATTTGGGCGTGCAAGTGCATAATCCCGTACCGAATGAAATAGCGTGAGCGCGATAACGATGCCCCGTGAATCGTCATAGATGACGTCATGCCATACACCATCTTGCGATAACGCCGAACATGCCCTATAATAATATCACCGTTAGCGCTGTTAAAAATGCAAGTGGGTGTGTGAGGGAGTGTCAGTGTGTGTTTTGTTTTGAGTTGCATGATATCTCTAACCTAACGTGGCATTTTCAAAATTGTGCTTCTGGCTAACAGTCGCCACCTAACCCAAGAAGAAGAAGAAATGTGGTGTTTATACAACAAATGAAAAATGGTATGTGATTTTATTTCTAGGTTTGTACAAACACTTTTACAGGTCAAAAAAAGAAATACTGTAATATCGTTTTGACATTGAGTAAGTACTGTGAGCGCGTTCTCAAGCATTCTAAATTGTTGACAGCCCTTATCTGTCTTAGTCCTAATATCTAAATCGGAACGCATGTGAGGTGATGAGAGTACTGTGAGCGATTATAGCTAATTCGGAATGCGGCCCAAGTAGAGTGAGCGCTAGATATGTCTGCGCGCGACGTTTGACCAGGCCTGCGACAGCTTTAGTTCCAAAAAATGCGTTGTGGCGCTACTTTCGGTAGCCATGTTGGTGGCAGCCATTTTGGCCTTTGTGTCCTGTCAATTGTCAATGTGTCAAAGCGACAGATTGGTTGCCGGTTGGATCAGTATTAAAAAAAGTACTCTGTTGATTGGAATTGAATTTTCCTTCTATTGAAGCTATTTGTGTTGTGTACTAGTAGTTCTCCTCGCTTTATTGCTTGAGTTGAGATTGATTCCAAGTTCTGGTGCTTTGGTCTGCGGCCATGGCTCCTATCAAATGCTGTGTTGTCGGTTGTACTTCAACCAACAAAACTCATCGCCTTTATAATTTACCAAAGGACGATAAACTTAGGGCTTTGTGGCTGTCGTTTTTGGTGTCAGTGAATTCAGAACTTCTTTGTCTAACAAAGGATCAGTTATTGAATAAACGTGTGTGCCAAAAACACTTCGACAAATACCAACTGGATGGAAAGGGTAATCGTCTCAAAGATGGTTATCCATGTCTGTTTTCTATTGAAGAAGTCGAGCATGGAGTGCCCTTATCTCGTAAGTTTAGTTTCCAATGAACATAGAATGGGGTATGTACATGTATTATGAAAAATTTCTCCAAATTTTAGTAAAAAATAGATAGGTAGGTATACTTAGGCCCGTATTACAGAACGTCACTCAATACTCAAGCATTACTTAAAACTAGATTCAAGCCATTTGATTGGTTGAAACTAGGTTTAAGTAATTCTTGAGTACTGAGTGATGTTCTGTAATACGGGACTTAGTCTAATATCTTTAACATGTAGTAATTATTCTGCT
>CASGFQ010000016.1:0-22988 GCA_949316385.1 Globia sparganii
CAGCCAACCTACAACTACAGTACCTCTTTTTATAATTACCTCGGGACCCCTTGTGACCCCCCACTGTGACCCCCTCTCGTAACCAAATTTTGTGACCTCTCCCCCCGCATTCACTCCGGAAACCCCTTTACCAACCCCTTTTTGACTCAATACTACAATTCGTTATCGCCCTTCAAAATCGCCCCCCTCCCCCCCCCCCCCCGTATTGTCTCACCCCCCCGGACCCTAACTTTGGCACCAGAGGTCGTAGACCTACCGAGTTTGGGGTCTTTGGAATCGGGAGGAAAAGACCTCTACATTGGCTCCGTTAAAATTAAGTAATAACTTCATTATATTAAATAATATTATATTTATTTATTATTAACTTATACCCTGGGGAGTTTCAACTAGATTCACCTCCGGGAACCCCTTTTATTAACCCCCTTTGACTCAATACTAAAATCTGTTAGTCGCCCTTCATAATCTCCCCCCCCCCCAGTTTTGTCTTACCCCCCGGACCCTAACTTTGGCACCAGAGGTCGTAGACCTACCGAGTTTGGGGTCTTTGGAATCGGGAGGAAAAGACCTCTACATTGGCTCCGTTAAAATTAAGAAATACCTTCATTATATTAAATAATATTATATTTATTTATTATTAGCTTATACCCTGGGGAGTTTCAACTAGATTCACCTCTGGGACCCCTTTTATTAACCCCCTTTGACTCAATACTAAAATCTGTTAGTCGCCCTTCATAATCTCCCCCCCCCCCCCAGTTTTGTCTTACCCCCCGGACCCTAACTTTGGCACCAGAGGTCGTAGACCTACCGAGTTTGGGGTCTTTGGAATCGGGAGGAAAAGACCTCTACATTGGCTCCGTTAAAATTGAGAAATATCTCATTATATTAAATATTATTATATTTATTTATTATTAACTTATACCCTGGGGAGTTTCAACAAGGATAGGATTATTAGTAGTGTACGATCTCGACTCCTCTTTCACAAGGATTATAAAGAAACATATAAACGAAACTATATATATTATATATAGTACGATATATTATAGAAACAAACACTCACCCCCCTATACAGGGTCAGAAAATTTTATAACGCAGCATATACATTATTGACAATTCTCCCCGTTCCATTCGCTGTGCCCTATACACACAATCCATACAATACAAATAAAATGATTCCCGCAACTCGCACCCCTTTGAGAAGAGGGCCAGGAGCCGTCGCCAGAGAATCGCGAGACTCAACGTCGCCTGCTCACCCGAAAAACGAGGGACCCTCTGGAGTGGGCGCGGCGCCGAAGGGATTAGCCCTGACGTTCGGCAGAAAAGAGGCTGTTCAAGGAACCTTAGCGGAAACAGCCGGAAAGCTATTTATGTCGTCGGCCGGTGCCTCTGGCGCTGCCACTCCAGCCACTACTCCCAGCCCCGCGGGTCCGCCTGGGCAGGCGCTGGACGCCGCCAAGACCTTCATCAGGAGACCTGAACGAAAGAGAAGATCTATAGACCTGATGGAGGTATATAAAAAGCAGACTGACATTTACGCCACATCGTCCAACGACAAGCTTCTCGAGGAGGTCATGAAGACCTTTGAAGACATACCAACTAGGGTCAAAGATTACCCTTCGATGAGGAGAGATATCAAGATCTTCCTGGAGACGCAGTCGGATAAGTGCCTACGGACTTTGTTCGAATTAAGCAGGCGATTAAAGAACCTGGAGACAGCGCCAAAAACAGCCCCACCTGAAAAAATTGACATCACGCCTACTTCAACCAGAATGCCGGGGAAAATCCTGGAAAGGCTGGAAGAGATGGAGACAAATTTAAGGCTACAACTTAACGAATTCGAAGAGAAAGTCGCAAAAGGCTTCCAAGACGTTAACGACAACAGCTCCGACAATGGAGCCGACATCATCGGCAAGGTTATCGGCAAAATCGACGAGGTCAGTAACAAGATCGAAGCGGTGCAAGCTAGCATAGACCACACAAGAGAAGGTGTGAAGATCATTGGTCATGCCGCGGCTGACCTCGAAGACAGAGTCGGAAACATTGTCGATGTGGTCGCCACCAGGTCGGACAGAATAGAGGAGGCCATAAGGGAGGTCGTATGCGAGCCAAAGACCGACTCGCAGACTTACGCCCAAGTCACAGCAACCAAACCAGGGCGTCGGCCGGTGCTGCATTCGCTGGCGGTTACCTTGGAAGGTAACCAGGAGACTGCTGACGAGGTGCTCGCCCGAGTGAAGGACGCGGTAGACGCCAGGGGAACTGGATTGAAGATAAATAAAGTCCGAAAGGCAAAAAACCAGACGGTCATTCTAGGATGTGACTCAGAAGCGGAGCTCAAGAGAGTAAAAGACCGCATCGACAGTAGAGGTGGAGGACTGAGAGCAGAGGCCATGACTAATAAAAATCCGCTCGTTGTCCTTAAGGATGTCTTTTTGGACAGCGACGATGAGGAGATGGTGAAGGCACTCTACTCCCAGAACGACGACATTTTTATGGGCTTGGACCGAGAAGAATTGGAAATTACAGTCAAATATAAGAAAAGGACTAGAAATCCCAGGACAGCGCACGTGGTCGTCCAAGTCAGACCCAAAGTATGGCAGAGGATGACGGAGGCTGGGGCTCTTTACCTGGACCTGCAAAGGGTAAGGGTGGAGGATCAGTCACCGCTCATCCAATGTACGAAATGCTTAGCATTTGGACATGGCCGAAAATTTTGTACCGGGAGTGCGGACAGGTGCAGTCACTGCGGGGGACCGCATCTGCGCGAGCAGTGCGAGGACTTTGTTGCGGGGAATGAACCGCAGTGCTGTAACTGCCTGCACTCGAAGCTCCAGAAGACCGATCACAACGCATTTAGTGCGGAGTGCCCGGTCCGTAAGAAATGGGACTACCTGGCTCGGACGACAACGGCATACGCCTAAACTGTTCCCTAGATATATAAATGTATGTATTTTAAATATATATGTATATATCAATAACACACACGGGACACAAGATACACACAGGACACCAACACACACCCAAAACGTAAAAGAAACAAAACCCTAGTACAAGAAAAGGCAATAAATACGTATAATCTGAGTATGTATATATATATTATTGCCGCAAACAAAACGGAGAAAAGACAATAAATTATAGAAAATAAATAGGTCCAACCCCCTAAGTCCCAACCATAAAATCTGATCCATAAACCTTAACCTTGGCCCATAAAAAAATGTAAAATGTGTAAGTACTTGGTCTATGATGAACAACAAACCTAATATATGATCCATAAGTATATTGTATTAGAAAATATAAGGATAAGTTAATCATAAGTATAAGCCTTTTTTAGTCTAAACATAGAATAAGTTGATAAAATCGTAAAACCTAGTATGAAATAAAAATAAATAACAGAAAAACAGAAAAAGAATGTAGTAAAATAAGAACACATATGCTTAAATATACCATAGAAATAAGTAAAGTTAGATAAGAACAATCTGTTACATATTTAAAAGTATAAATAAAAATGTATAGAAATAAGAATAACATACTTATGTAGTTGAAACATAGAGATAAGATCAAATGACTATATTTATGCTAGTAAATTAAAGTTATTTGTATTAGAAATAGATTAAGTCGATAAAATTGTTAAAGTCAATATGAACTAATATAAAAAACAGACAGACCAGGAAACTGACAAAGCAAAAATACACATGTTTAAACAGAATTTAGAAATTATGTCAATAAATGAAGGAGTACATAAAACCCCCTGAAATAAAGAAAAGTAGATAGAATAGCGGGAGTCCCACCCGGCCAAGAATGAAAGAGACGAAAGCAAGAAAGACACAGTATGAGGCATGAAAGTGCGAGAGGAACAAATGCGAGAACTGGAATGGATGCGAAATTTAGATTACTAAGATCCTGTTTACCCATGAACGGGGAAAAGCAAAATAAAAAAAAAAAAAAAAAAAAAAAAAAAAAAAAAACCTAACCTAACCTAACCTAACCTAACCTAACCTAACCTAACCTAACCTAACCTAACCTAACCTAACCTAACCTAACCTAACCTAACCTAACCTAACCTAACCTAACCTAACCTAACCTAACCTAACCTAACCTAACCTAACCCAGTCTGGCTTCAACCGCCGCCCCGAACGCCACGAAAAAACCGCGCTCCGCAAGCTAAAATCGCTAAAAGTAGCAAAAAGTGCTCAAAGTTATAAGTGTTATACATAAAAACACGCGCAATCGCGAGGCGATCACGGTCGTGAAAAAAGTTTTGTGATAAGTGAAAGCTAGTGAAAGTTATCACCAAAAAAGTGAATTTTCTGGAACACTAAACATAAAATGTCAAATATCTCCAAAACTAAAGCGGCGACACAGTGATTTTAAATTACCATCAGTGCGGCCTCCCCAAGACCTACAATCCCGAGAAAGTCCCAGATTTTTCCCGCGCAGACGCGCGGAAATAAAAGGGAAAATATCAATCCACGAGGCGTGGTCCCGGTTTGGAGGCATAAAGTTATCCCTGACCATTATCCAGCACCACTGACAACACCCCGAAAAGGAAAAAGAGGAGAGGACCCTGGAGGTATTTTGAAAGTCAGATTTTTGATAGGGAATACCAGTTTATTGACAATACAAACTTAACGTGAAGCTGTGAAAAAGTTATAAAAATTTTCCAGCCAAAATAAAATAAAATTTTCAGTGACAACCAAGGCTGAAACTTCCAGGGAAGAAAGCTAGGACGTCTGTAAAGCCGTGTAAGAAGAAAGAAAAATTTTTGGACTGTAATTTTAGGACCTATAATAACTTTACTAAACATCAGAAAAATTTCCGGCCGCAAAACAATTTGTTTCTCACGGTCTTTATGGAAAAATATTATTATCTACGTCATAGTTTTTGTTTAATTATTTTTATTTTATGTTAAGTTATTTATCTCATAATAGTTAGTAAAAACTGTATTCCCAAATTAATTGTAGTTCTTTTATCAAAAAATTTTCGTTTTAAAAATTTTGTCACCAACCGGGAACTGAACCTGGGACCAAAGAAAAACTAAAACGCTCATATCTCGGGAACGGAGCGAGATAGCCCATTTTTGACAATAGTCTGGATATCTATACTGTGTATAGATATACAGCAACTTTTTCCTGAACACCCTCTTTCGAACCCCCCAAAAAATTTTCTTTTTTTTTTTTTTTTATTTTTCAAATAATTAGATACCCCCTTCCCCTCTCTGCCTTCCACAAGCATCTTCCGCGAACTTTCATTATTATCACTATGTATTAATATATATGTATACGTTATAACCTCTTCAAGGAACCCCCCTCACTTCTCTCCCCGCCGCAAAACCAACTATTCCATTACCGTCCCCTCTCCGCTCACCTTTAATAAGTATTTTATGTGTAGTACTGTGTGCAGCAGCAGTGCCTCAGTCACCCACCTTTGGAATTCGTTGACCCCAAATATCTCGGGAACGGCTGGGAATATCAAAATTTTGACGAAATTTTCCCCCCCCCTATAACCCCCCTCCCAGATTGAACCTATATTTCGATAAGACCCCTAGACCCCCTATTTGACCCCCTCCGTTATTGACCCCAAACACTAACTAGTAGTTTAACTATACATTATACCCATAAAGTCCGCACACATTTACATCCTAAAACATCACCCCCCCCCCCCCCCCCAGCCCCCCCCCCCCGTGACCCCGTGGCACCTTGTGACCCTAGGCTCCTTCAGAGCCCCCTTGACCACCTTTCCGGCAACCTCTGTAACTCTCTAAATACTTTTATAACCTCCCCTCCTACACCCCTCAGGGCTACCTCGCCCCCCCGGGCCCAACTTCCGAACCAGAAGCCCTAGACATATCAAGTTTGGGGTCCCTGAAATCAGCACAAAGAGACCTGTCTTCTGGCTCCGACTAAATTGCAAAATTAAAATAAACATTGTTTTTGCGTATTGTTTTGCCTGTACATTTATTTTATATTTAATTTAGACTTACTCCATATAGAGTATCAAAACATTATAACTTTGCATCCCGGTGACGCATTTTGAAGCTGTTCTCAGCAAAATTAATCGTTTCTGGGCTCCGCTTAACTTTCTTGGCTGGAGCTTGTCTTGCTGTGGACTGGCTTTCAGGCGTTTTCAGCAGAAAAAATTTTTTCAGCCTGAAAGTCATATCATTGCATAGATCTCGTCGAGCTCGGTAAGATAAGCCCCGGCACGGGGGGGTTCGGCCTGGGGGTTGCTGAGCTATCGGCTTTTAACCACGTTCTGGCCGCCATCTTGGATGGTAGCCGGAATTTTTAAACTCTGATTCCTCCGGAACCCTTGGGGCTAGCTACCTCGTGTTTGGGTTTGTTGGAACGGGCTCGGCGGGCTCTGTCCAGTGATTGCACTGGATTGACTCTACATAGAGCCATTTAAGAAAAACAAGCACGGACGGGCTCTGACAGAGAAAACTGACTCTAAGACCTATACCGAGCCCCTGACAGCTACCCACAACCAAGCTATTTAGGGTAGAGCTCACGTAGAGACAAATTTTACAATATTTAAATTGTATAAATCATTTTAGTTATAAGTTCTTGTGCGGTTTTACTTTCTATTTTACGCGCGCATTTTTGTTCGCTCTTTTTATTTTTATACATTATTTTATTTTTACCTTATTTGTCCTATTGACGTACTTATTTTGACGCATACTCTCCGACATGTTCGGCCATAGAACACCGCTAAAAGCGGTCGAAAGTAAAAAGTCACCGCCTAAACCTGGAGCAGTTGTTTCCACAAATGTAAGACGCAGCATAGAGAACTGGGAAGGCCCAAGCAGCAGCCCCGGTCCCGCTACAACTGAGCAGACGTTGCAGGCCGGCCCTGCAAAAATAAAAACAAAACTTGCTTTTACGCAAGAGAGTGTGGCCGTGACACAAACAAGAAAACCTGTCGACACACTCTCACCGCAAAACGTTAAATATCCGGACCGAACTGCGGAAGCAAAGGCCTGCCTCGTCAAGGCAAAGTTACACTTAAACAGCTCCAGGAATACAAAGACAGAGATTAAGAATGGAATTTTTGAAGCTACAGAACGCCTTTACCAACTGGTAAAGGATGCCGAATCGGAGCTAAAACTAGCTAAAAGAAACATGACTAGGGAAGGGCCTGCACTTCCAGAGCCTCAACCAGTTGCCAGAACTTCTCTCGAAATAGTAGACACTACCACAATTTTGGAAAAAATGGAACTCCAAACAAACCTCCTTGTGGAAAATAACAAAAAGATAGAGGAGCTGAAGGACGCGATGGAGCACCAAAGGAAATTCCTTGAGCAAGGAACTACCTACGCAAGTGTGGCCTCAGCCCAGGGAGTGAAGACAATGCCAAAACATAACACCTTGCACTCAGTTGTGGTTTCATCCAAAGACGAAACGGAAACGGGTGATGAAGTACTTGATAGAGTTAGGAAAGCAGTAAACGCAAAAGACGGCTGGATAAAAGTAGAAAAAGTAAGGAAAGCCAAAGATAGGAAAGTTATAATAGGTTTACAAACCGAAGAAGAAAGAGGGAAGATAAAAGACCGACTTCAAAAAGAGGGTGTTGACCTCACCGTTGAGGAAGTCAAGAACAAGGATCCGCTGCTGATCTTAAAGAACGTTTTAGTAGTTAATACTAACGAAGACGTCCTCAAAGCGTTAAGAAATCAGAACCGGGGTGTTTTCGACGGCCTCAACGCTGAGGACAACAGGGTGGAGATAAAATACCGAAGAAGGACAAGGAACCCTCATACTGGCCACATAATTATCAGCGTCTCACCCGCCATTTGGCGACGAGCGGTAGACATTGGGACAGTTCACATAGATCTTCAACGCATCAGGGTCGAGGATCAGACCCCGCTGGTCCAATGCACCCGCTGCCTGGGCTTTGGACACGGAAAGCGGTTCTGCAAAGAGCCTGCAGACCTGTGTGGCCACTGCGGCGGACCCCACTTGAGATCGGAGTGTTCGGACTGGCTTTCAGGCTCACCACCCGTTTGCCGAAATTGTACGAAGGCAAAAGTCGAGCACGGTATACAACACAATGCTTTTAGCCACGACTGTCCACTGCGAAAAAAATGGGACGACATAGCTCGGTCAACCGTTGCTTACTGCTAAGGGCACCTCAAAGGCGAACACTCCCTACGGAGCAATACAGGCAAACCTCCAACGTAAAAAGCTAGCAACCAATGAGCTTCTTAAAGAAGCCACGGAACGCGGGATAGCTTTAGCCCTTCTTCAAGAACCGTATGTGGGTGGGGCGAAAGTAATGAGGAGTCACAGGGGCGTTAGGATCTTCCAAAACACTGGAACAGGAGACGGGACTGTTAAGGCAGCAATAGCTATCTTTAACAGTGACTTCACAGTCAAACAGTACCCAAAACTTACCACAAACAATATCGCTGTGGTAGGAATCCAGACCAGTGCTTGGGAGATCACGCTTGTCTCTTTTTACTTTGAGCCAGACCAGCCAATTGAGCATTATTTGGAACACCTCAAACAGATTGAGCGTGCAGTCGGTTCCAAAAAGCTGATCGTAGGAGGCGATGCCAATGCCAAAAGTATGTGGTGGGGCAGTCCAACGGCTGACCTCAGGGGGGAAGAGGTAGCAGGTACTCTCGGCGAGCTAAACCTAAACATACTTAATAGAGGGGAAATTCCGACCTTCGACACTATCCGGGGAGGTAAGCGGTACAGTAGTCATGTAGATATCACCGCTTGCTCCAATGACATCTTGGACATGGTAGACGACTGGAGGGTTGACGAAGGACTCACGAGCTCGGATCACAACGGCATCACGTTCAAAATCTTGCTACAAAAATCAAAGGGTGTTAAAGTTGAGCGAACTACTCGCAAATATAACACTAAAAAAGCGAACTGGTCCAAATTTCATGAGAAATTTGGCCAGTTGAAAATAGATTTTAAATTCACCATAACTGAAATAGAAAAAATTAACAGCATAGAGCAAATAGATATAGCAACAGAAAATCTCACTAAAGCAATAGATGAAACGTGTAAACAAACCATACCAACTATAAAAGCCAAAGAAGAACTTACCTTGCCGTGGTGGTCCGAGAAACTCGTCGAGATGAAGAAGACTGTCGTCACCATGAAGCGTAGAATCCGCTGCGCTGCCCCAATCCGGAGGTCGAAGGTCGTAGAAGAGTACCTAAAAAAGAAAGAAGAGTATGAATCAGAAGCGGCCAAAGCCCAGACCGAGAGCTGGAAGGAGTTCTGTGGGAGACAGGATAGGGAGGGGGTTTGGGAGGGAATATATAGAATAATAGGTAGGACGCAGCGTAGAGAGGAGGACCCGCCCTTGGAAAGGAATGGTGATGTGCTGGATGCGAAAGGCTCCGTGAAGCTGCTAGCGGAAACATTTTATCCGGAAGACCTTATAGAATGCGACAATGCACATCACCGATCCATTCGAATTAAGGCCGAAACTGTAAACTCTGGCGAGCAAAATTACTCTTGTGACCCACCGTTTACGATGGCAGAGTTAAAAAATTCGATGGAATCCTTTAACCCGAAGAAGGCACCAGGATCAGACGGCTTTACCGCCGACATCTGTCGTCACGCCGTGGGTAACGACCCGGAACTGATTTTAAGGCTCCTCAACAAGTGCCTAGAATGTCACTGCTTCCCCACTGCCTGGAAAGAGGCAACAGTCGTGATTCTCAAGAAGCCTGGAAAAGAGAACTATTCCAGCCCCAAATCATATAGGCCGATTGGGCTGTTGCCTATATTGGGGAAAATCTTTGAAAAGATGCTGGTGGCCCGCTTAAGATTTCACCTTCTGCCAAAGATGAGTACCCGCCAGTACGGATTCATGCCACAGAAAAGCACGGAGGATGCCCTCTACGATCTCATGCAGCATGTCCACAAGAAACTTGACCAAAAACGTATAGTGACGCTCGTTTCTTTGGACATAGAGGGGGCATTTGATAGCGCGTGGTGGCCAGCCATAAAGGTTCGTCTGGCGGAGGAAAAATGTCCAATTGATCTTAGGCGGGTCATAGACAGCTATCTAAGGAATCGCAAGGTCTCGATCAGGTACGGTGGGGAGGTATATGAAAAGGACACAAATAAAGGCTGTGTCCAAGGCTCGATTGGGGGCCCAATCTTTTGGAATCTTGTCCTAGACCCCCTCTTAAAATCAGCAGAAGATAGGGGAACGTACATCCAGGCGTTTGCAGACGATGTCGTCCTGGTCTTTGACGGAGAGACTGCACAGGAGATAGAAGCATGTGCCAATGCCGCTCTCAATCATGTTCTGGCGTGGGGTGTCGAGAACAAACTCAAATTCGCGCCGCATAAGACAGTAGCCATGGTAATAACCAGAAAATTGAAATTTGACACACCACGCCTAAGCATGGGGGGGATTGGCATTGAAATGTCGAACGAAATAAAGCTTCTGGGTGTAACGATCGACGAAAAATTGACCTTCAACAAACACGTCTCACTTGCTTGTAGGAAGGCAATCGCGATCTACAAGCAACTGTGTAGAGCTGCAAAGGTAAGTTGGGGGTTACACCCAGAAGTGATACGGATGATGTATGTGGCGGTTATTGAGCCCATAATACTTTACGCTGCAAGCGTCTGGGCGTCGGCAGCTGGAAAGTTGGGCATTAAAAAACAACTCGGGACCGTTCAGCGTGGAATCACCCAAAAGATGTGCAAGGCATATCGCACGGTCTCCTTGAACTCAGCACTGGTGCTGTCTGGGTTGCTCCCCCTCGACCTGAGAGTTCGTGAGGCGGCATCACTGTATGAAGCCAAGAGGGGAGTGCCCCAGACATTACTGGGGGACAGGGAGGTCGAGCGAATGACCGCGGCAATAGAGGATCCTCATCCTGCGGCACGCGATATTTTGAAGTTCGACAGCCTGGTGAACCAAGAGCAGCTGGACGAGTGCAGTGTGGATATCCGCATTTTTACGGATGGGAGCAAGATCGGAGGAGGGGTCGGCGCTTCACTGTCCGTATGGAATGGTGATGCTGAGACCAGAGCCCTCAAACTTGCTCTATCAAATTACTGCACGGTTTACCAGGCTGAACTCCTGGCAATAGCAAGGGCGACCAGGGAAGTAATCAGGCTCAAGGCATCTTCTTTTGGAATTTTCAGCGACTCAATGGCGGCTCTACAAACATTAGTGAATCCCGGGTCACGCCACCCTCTTGCTGTAGAAGCTAGGGATAATATTAGATCCGCATCCCGCCAGAACAAGGTGGTAACCTTGTTCTGGATCAAAGCTCACGTGGGGCTACAGGGGAATGAAAGAGCCGACCAACTAGCAAAGGAGGCCGCTGAAAACTCCAAAAGAAAACCAGATTACGACCAGTGTCCGGTCTCATTCGTCAAGCGGAGCATACGTATGGCGACGCTTGATGAATGGAACCTTAGATACGGAACTGGTGACACGGCATCTGTCACGAAACTATTTTTCCCAGATGTGCGAACAGCTTATGGGATAATCCGAAGTATGGGAACAAACAGCATTAACACGCAAATTATGACAGGGCACGGTGGATTCTCCGAGTACTTGAACCGTTTCAAGCTTAAGGAGAGTCCATCGTGCATCTGCGACCCAGATGCGAGCGAGACGGTCCCGCATATACTATTCGACTGCCCTCAATTTGACAGGCACCGCTTCAACGTTGAACAAGCTATGAGAATAAAAATAACACGGCAAAACATAAAAGACATAATTAAAAGCAAAAATAGAGAAGTATTCTTAGACTACAGTAAATGTATCGCACAAATAGTAATAGATAGAAATAAAACTGCACAAGTAAATATGCTGTCATAATATAGTATATTATATTAGGATCGAGCATAGCAATAATAGTCATAAAATAATAAATGTAAAATAGGAAATAATAAATAGTATGTTAATTAATATAGGTTAGAATAACAGCTGTGAATGGATGTAATGCTCCCCGTCTCTGTAAAACTAGATTAATGCTCTTTTTAAGGAACTGTTAGAATTTAAGCTAATATTAAGTGTATTATAAGAATAAAAAATGTCTTCCCTTTTCCTTTCTGAAATGATTATGTAAAAACTAATGTATTTAATAATAAAATAGAATTAGAGATACCCTAGTTCCTGTAAAAATATAATTGTTAAAAGGAACTACATAAATTAAGTTGAAATGAAACATGTGTAAATAAAAAACTGTCTACCCATTTCCTTATCTAAACCCCAAGCAGAATAAGTGTAAATAATGAAAAACTAAAAATAATTAGAAAGATTAGAAAAAAATAGCAGTAGTTGGGAATCCCACCCATGAAAAGCATGAAAGATTTTTAATGCAAGAAAGATCAAGTATGAAGAATGGAAGTACGAGAGGCATAAAAGCGAGAACTGGTATGGATGATAAGTAAATTAGCGAGCATAGGCTCCGTTTCATTTCGGAGGTAGAAGTATAAAATCAAAAAAAAAAAAAAAAAAAAAAAAAAAAAAAAAAACCTAACCTAACCTAACCTAACCTAACCTAACCTAACCTAACCTAACCTAACCTAACCTAACCTAACCTAACCTAACCTAACCTAACCTAACCTAACCTAACCTTTTTTTTTTTTTTTTTTTTGTTTGCGCTGGGAAAAAATGCGTTACGCATACCCTCCCATCGGGGGATAGGGGGCTATGTGGGACTCCCCGGGTCTGGGACCCGGTATACCCACTAAAATAACCCAGCGGCACTCCCGCTTCGTCTTAGTGGTAGGGGACTGGGAATCCGGCACAGCCTTTACGTCCAGTCCACCGCCGACGATTGCCCGCAACGCGAGCCCCTCACACCCCCCCCGTGGGGAGGGGGACGGGCCCGGGAGTGACCGACGAAGGTGGTGACGGGTGCAATGCGGGCGGAGGCGCCCCCGCGCCTGTCGCCCGCCCGTCGCCACCACGAGGAGGGGGAGGACGGCGCCCTCTCCGACCCCTTCTTCGTCTGCGGAGCGGCGCAGCGAGAGGATCGTCCTCCCGCGCGCGCTCCGCCTCCTCCTTTCGCGACATCACGTCCTCGCAAAAGGAGGCAACCGCTGTCCAGGCCCCCTCGCTCCCCAGCATGGCGTTTATCACGCCGGGAAGCGAGAGGTCCTGACCGATCACCGCGGTCAGACCGCGGCGCTGCTCGGACCAAGCCGGGCACACCTCGAGGGTGTGCTGCGCCGTGTCCTCCGCCGCGCCGCAGTCGTGGCACGCCGGGGACTCCTCCCTCCCGATCCGGTGCAGGTGCGATCCGAAACAGCCATGGCCGGACAACACCTGCACCAGACGGAAGGAGAGGAAACCGTGGGACCGCTCGAGCCAGTCCCGCAGGACCGGACCGAGCGCGTCCAACGTCCGGCGGCCAAAGGCGGCGGCAGCGAGGTCCTCCGTCCAATGGAGGACGATGGCGTCCTTCGCCTCCCGCCGCACGGCCTCCCGCTCTTCCGCGACGGGGTGCTCCCCGAGCGCCTTCCGACGCGCCGTCCACTCGTACACTCTGGCGAGCACCCAAGCCTCCAACTCCCAAGGAGGGGTGCCGGCCAGAGCGCACGCCGCCGAAAAGCCCACCGAGCGGTAGGCCCTCGCCACCCGCTGTGCAATGGCTCTTTGGGGCCTGCGGATGACGGTCGCATTCTCCCTCCTGTGGAGGGAGTCCGCCCAGATGGGAGCCCCGTACAGGGCCATGCTCCGCAGGATGCCGGCATAGAGGCGCCGGCATTTCGCCTTGGGCCCCCCCAGGTTCGGGAGGAGCCACGAGAGGGCGTCCGCGGCCTTCAGCAGGCGCGTCGACAGCCCGCTGAAATGCGGGCCGAAGCGCCACCTGTCGTCCAGCACCAGGCCCAGATACTTCATCCGGGCCTGGACCTCTATCCGGACGCCCCCTACGACGATGTGGGCATCGGGTGGGCAGCGCTGCCGAGGCCCGCGAAAGAACACGGCCTCGGTCTTGTTCAGCGCCACCCTCAATCCCAGGCGGCGGATCCTCTCCGCAACCAAGGATCCGCCAGCCGAGGCCAGACAGGCCGCGTCTGCAAAGTTCCTCCCCCCGGCGGTGAGGAGAGTGTCATCCGCGTAGCAGATGACACTCGTGCCCTGGAGGAGGCCTCCCCGCAGGAGCCAATCGAACCCGATGTTCCACAGGGGGGGCCCTAGTACCGACCCCTGCGGAACACCGGACTCTGCGCCGTACCGCCTCAACGTGGCCGTCTTGTCCACGAGGAGGACCTCTCGGTCCTCCAGGTAGCTGGCCAGGACGTCCCGCAGGTATCGGGGCACTCCGTGATACCGGAGCGCCTCCAATATCGTCGAGTGGGGGACGGAGTTGAAGGCGTTTGCAATGTCGAATGACACCGCCAGCACTCCGTCCCCCGCCTCCACCGCCTCCTTTACCTGGCCCTTGAGTAGGGCCAGCGCATCGATCGTCGAACGCCCCCGACGAAAACCGAATTGGGCGTCCGACAGGTCCGGCCCTACCCCCCGCAAATGGCTATCAAGCCGGGTGGCGATAATCCCCTCGAACAGTTTACCGACCTCATCGAGCAGAACGATGGGCCGGTATGACGAGGGGGAGTCCACCGGGCGTCCTTCCTTTCGGAGGAGGCACAGCTGCCCCTCCTTCCACAGTTTCGGGAACCTCCCAGCCGTAAAGCACGCGCTGAAGAGGTCCCGAAACCTCTCCTCCATTTGGGAGGCGGCGATCGCCACCACCCGTGCGGGGACGCCGTCCGGCCCGGGGGCCGTCTTCTTTGCGCGGAGGCTGAGCACCCCCGCGTAGAGCTCCGCCGCCGTCACCGGGGGAATCCCCTCCTCCGGTGGGGCCGCCTCTTGCGGGGGATCCATCGCTGGTGGGGCGAAGTCGGTCCTGCACGGAAACAGGGACCGGACCACCCCATCCAGCAACGCTGGCTCGAGGGTCTCCGTCAGTGGGGGACCATAGGGGCGAAGCTGGCTCCGCGCCGCCCTGTATGGTCTCCCATAAGGGTCCCGGTCGAGACCCTCCAGCATCTCAGCCCTCGCCGAGTCTTGCGCAGCGCCCATTGCAGACTTGAGGACCAGCGTCGCCTCTCGATAGGAGGCGTATAGGCGGTCCTCTTCTGCCCGGACTCGGTTCTGGGCGCTGCGCCTTCGGCTACGCGCGTAGGCCCTTCTGGCCGCCACGCAGTCGGCCCGGAGCCCCGCCAGCTCCCCCGTCCACCAATAGACGGCACGTCGGGGAGGCGGACGGCGAGACCGAGGCATGCTGTAGTCGCACACCTCGGTCAGGGACTCCCTGAGCCGGACTGCTGCGGCGTCCACGTCTGGGACCTCGACAGGGGGCGACAGCCAGTCCTGGAGGAAGGCCGCCTCCTCGGCTGCCTCCCGGTCCAGGCGGGTGAGTGTCCACCGCGGGAAGGGAGATTGCCCAGCGCGGGCCGTCCCCCCCCCCTGGGCGGAGATGTCGAACCGCACATATCGGTGGTCCGACAAGG
Source organism: Globia sparganii (assembly GCA_949316385.1). Lineage (NCBI taxonomy): Eukaryota > Metazoa > Arthropoda > Insecta > Lepidoptera > Noctuidae > Globia > Globia sparganii. The sequence goes on from CASGFQ010000016.1 coordinate 15,459, forward strand.
TCTCCGCCATCTCTACCCGCCAGTTGACGACGCGGGCGGCTAGCGCGGGGGTGGCAAACGAGACGTCCACCACCGACCCGCCCTGTTGCCGCACACACGTGTGGACCGTCCCCCTGTTGAGGAGGGACACACCGCAAGAGGCCGCCCAAAACTGGACGGCGCGCCCCCGGACGTTGCATCCGGCGGCCGGGTTGCCCCAGGCCACCGACTTGGCGTTCAGGTCGCCCAACACCACGACCTGGCGCGGCGCCGCCCTCCCGACGACTGCGGTGAGGATCTCTAGGAAATCCTCAAAGTCCGAGAGAGGGCGGTTTGGGGAGAAATAGACCCCCACCAGGGCCATGTCTCCCCACGCGGCGGCCACGTATCCCGGTCCCCTCTCTAAGAGCGAGAGGGGAGGGGAGTCTGTGGAAGACCGCGTCACCATTGCCACCGAGCCGTCCCGGTCGCCCAGCCAACTGCCAGGGACCGAGTAGGGTTCGGCGACCACCGCCAAGTCCACCAACCACTCAGCCATGGTCTGCATCAGCAGATCCTGGGCTGCCCTGCAGTGGTTGGTGTTCGCCTGAAGGATGCGATGTTCGACCCTATCCATCACTCGGACATCGCACCCTCCTCCGCAGCCGCCGCAGGAACGACGGCGCCAGCGGCAGCGGCAGCAGGCCCGGTCGGCACCTGCGCTTTTCCCCGCGTTGGGGGAGGATTACAATTCCTCCCCTTCATTACGTGGCCTGCCGGGCGGCCACTGGCGGCACACACCGCGCAGTGCGGCGTGGCGGCCTCGCACGAGACGGTTTTGTGGCCGTCCCTGCCACAGCGGTAGCACGCGTCCGACCTGTCCACTGCGGACGGACACTGGAGCCGTATGTGTCCGATGCCGAAGCACCGGAAACACCGCAGCGGCCGGTCCTCGAGAGCCCGGACCGCGGCCGAGCTGAACCCGACTGTGAGCCGTCCCTTGGCAAGGACGGCTTTGGCAGCGGCGACCGGGCACTCGAGGCGAATCGTGCCCATGCCACCACGGCCGGGCCTAATGTCCCGGCCTTGGACCGCCGCGGTGCCGCAGCCCCCTATCGCTGCGACCGCCGCCACCACCTCCTCCTTGGTGACGGAGTCGTCCAGGTCCGTCACCTCAATGGTCGCCGACTTGACTGGCCGGGCCACCTTTGCCGAGTCCGCTATGACCTCCTGCAGCTTGGCTGCGAAGAGGTCTGCGTGGGCACTCCCCTCGGCCCCGGGGAACTCGAAAATTCGAGCCCCGGCTTGGGTCCGCCGGCAGGAAACGCTGCCGATCCCCAGCTGGGAAGGGTCGGCATTGGCACGCGCCCGCACCAAAACGGACGCGTACGTCTCCCCTCGCTCCGCAGCCTCCGCGGTGAGCGTCACCACGACGGCCGCGGTTCTAGGGGGGACTAGCCTCTTCTTCCCCTTCCCCTTCGGCTTTCCCTTGCCGGTCGTCTGCGACTGGCTGGGAGCGGTGGCGGCGGGGACGGCAGGGACGGCCGACGCCGACTTCTTCCCCTTGCCCTTCCCCTTGCCCTTCCCCTTGCCCTTGCGGGCCACTTCCGTCCACTCGTTGGACGGGGTGGTGGACGGGAGAAGGGCATCCTCCGCTGTCGAGGTGGACGGCTCCGGCTCGGACCGCCTCTTATCCGCCGCGAGTGGTGGTCGGAGGCGTTTCTCCGGCAGGAGCCGGTCCTCTATCCCTGCCAAGCAGGACCTCGTGAAGGCCCTCTCCTCCATTACGACCTTGCGGATGATGTCCTCAAGGTTGGAAGAGGGGCCCTCTGCCGCAGGGCTTCGGTCTGGCAGGCTGCTCGTTTTGGCCTGCTGTGGCCGGGCCGTGGCTTCGGCCAGCCTCTGGTGAAGCTGGCTGTTCTCAGACTGCAGGCGATCTATTCTCGCCTGCAGTTGCCGCGTCTCGTCGCTGGTCGTCCGCTGCACCAGCTCAGCGACGACACCACGCATGCTCGCAGCCCTGCACTTCAGGGCCTTCTGCAGCGTGCCCTTCAGGTTGGAGGACTTAGAGGCGACCTCCTTGATCTCCTCCTCGTCCTCTTCCGCCATTCTCTGCAGCTCGGCCAGAGAATGGTCGGCGTATACAACGCGGGACGCACCGTACCCACACCTGGCCCGAGCGATGTGCGCACGTTGCTCCTTCGCGACAATCCGCTCCTCCAGCTCTTGCTGGAGCTGCGCTCGCCGGGCCAGGTCCAACTGGCGTTGGGCGTCCGCGAGCCCAACGACATGGGTGTCCGAAGCCACCGTCGGCTTTTTGGCCTTTGACGCCCTCTTCGGCTTCGACCCCGAGGCCGAGGAGCCTTCGGACCCACCGCTCAGGTGGACCCGCTTCCGCGACCGAGAGTCGTCCAAGTCCGACACACTAATAAGTGAGTCGTTGTCGGACGACTCGTCGACCCCTACAAAGAAGCCAGCCGCAGACGGCGCGCGGCTGGATTCTGACGCCGAAGCGTCGGGGTGGCCCTGAGAAGGGCCGTTTGGTTGGCCCTGAGAAGGGCCGTTTGGTTGGCCCTGAGAAGGGCCGTTTGGTTGGCCCTGAGAAGGGCCTTTGGATTTTAAAAAACGCCCGAAGGCGTCGCGCGGTGGTGGTGGCATAGCCTCCGCAGGTTCGCACTCGCACGGCAATAAAATAGTGTGCGATCGCACAGCGCACTTTGGCCAACCCAGTCTGCCACTCCGTTACGGTGGTCAGAGCTGGGCTGTTTCCAGGGGACACGACGAGGACGTAAGCGCTGTGGGGGGGTCCCCCAACCTAACCTAACCTAACCTAACCTAACCTAACCTAACCTAACCTAACCTAACCTAACCTAACCTAACCTAACCCAACCTAACCTAACCTAACCTAACCTAACCTAACCTAACCTAACCTAACCTAACCTGAGCTAACCTAACCTGAGCGAACCTAACCTGAGCGAACCTAACCTGAGCGAACCGGCTGTATCTTTGCATCCCGGTGACGCATTTTGAAGCTGTTTTCAGCAAAATTAATCGTTTCTAGGCTCCGTTTAACTTTCCCACTGGAGAAAATTGACGAATCTGCGAAAAACATTTTTCGTATATTGACTTGTAAAATTTTCAGTAAAAAAATCCCTTTGAAAATACTTTATAAATTTTTATCTTCAAAATTCTAATCTAAATCTACGTTTTTATAGTTTCAATAGTTACTTACCTGCCTTACCTGCACTCCGGCGCGCGTTCAGCGAATTCGAGTCCCGTTTGGCGGTGTTATTCGAGGTTTTTACTCACATTTTGGTCGAAAAACCCGTTTTTTCTGCAAAATTCAAAATTTTTGTTCAGCTAAAATTCCAATAACCTCACAGATAGTTAGCCCGCGCCGAGACGCGTCTTTTGACACCTCGCACGCGAGCCTAGCTCACATAGAACTTCAAAAATTTGCCCTCCCACCCACCCTTTAGTTAATGGCCAGGTAAACTTTCGAACTTTTGGGAAAAAATTTAACTGAAATTTTAGCACTTCCAGCTACATTAATAGACTATCCTTTAGCTTAATAAGGGAATTGACGGTCTTCAAGATCTATATGCACGTCCTAGAGACATAAATTGACTTTTCTTTTTATTTAAATTTTATTGAACCCGACCGAGGCCTTGCTATAGGACTCGTATTTTATTTTATTATTTGCTGATCCCCCCTTTACAGGGATTCAGTATAGACATCAGTGTCCTCTGACGTTAGGCCCGCTGCGCAGTCCCCTGATCCCTCTAAAATGTTTGGTTACAGGACACCAGTTGTTAAAACAAAGGTCCCGGAGGAGAGTTCAAACACGGGGTTACCACGACCGACACAGGCTAGCCCATCGGAAAGTCGTAGTATTGGGGAGTGGGAGGCCAACAGACCGAATATTGGTCAGCCTCTCAAAACACCAACGCCTCCGAAGAAGGCACCACTGTCTAGCCCCCCGAAACTTAAGTCCAAGGCAACACTCGCCCACCAGAGTGCGCCTTATGGACCAAGGCAGCCTGAGGGGACCGAAGAGAGCTCGCCAAGAGACGCGCCACCCGTGAGGTACCTTAACCGAACCACGGAGGCAAAGGCGTGTCTCCAAAAGGCAAAAATGCAACTTTTAAGCTCTAGAAACCTGAAAAAGGAAATAAAAGATGAAATTACTAAAGCGGTCGAGAGGCTTTACCAGCTGGTGAAGGAGGCTGAAGCTGCAAAAGAGAGCGTAGCTAATGAAGGAGTTAGAGCGCAACCCATAAATGAGTCTAGGCCGGACACGAAGGAATCGACAGAGCTCATGAAGTGCCTTGTAGAGGGTCTTAAAGACCACAAGCAAGCACTGCAGGAGTGCCAACAGCATACCCGGGATCTGTCGGATCAGCTACAGCAGACCCCTCGCTATGTTGCTGGCCAAGGCCCAACTTTCGCTGAAATCGCCGCTGGACCAAAGCAGAAAATCCAGGAACCTCTTCACTCGGTAGTTGTATCATCTGTGAATGATCAAGACACCAGTGAAGAGGTTCTTGAGAAGCTCAGGACGGCGGTAGATGCCAGTAATGAAGGCACTAGAGTGGAGCGGCTGCGCAAGGCGAGGGACCAGAAAGTAGTGGTCGGCTTTAAGACAAGGGAAGAGATGGCAAAAGTAACCGAAAGAATAAAAAAGACAGGCAGTCTGGTGGTAGAGGAGGTGAAAAATAAGGATCCCCTTGTTATCATCAAGGACGTCCTCTCCTGCCACTCAGATGCGGAGATAACCCAGGCCCTGCAACGCCAAAATACCCACCTGATCGGTGACATACCTGCGGATGATGTGAGGCTGGGGGTGAAGTACCGTCGCAAGACGAGGAACCCCCACACGTGCCACGTCATCCTACAGGTGTCCCCGATTGTGTGGCAGAAGCTAACTTTCGCGGGTCGTGTGCATATTGACCTCCAGAGAGTGCGCGTTGAAGACCAAACGCCACTGGTGCAGTGCACCCGCTGTCTGGGGTACGGACACAGCAAGCGTTTTTGCAAGGAGGCAGAAGATCTATGCAGCCACTGTGGCGGAGCGCATCTCAGGGCGGACTGCCCAGACACACGAATTGGCGAACCAGCAGTGTGCGTCAACTGCACTAGAGCCAAGATCCCCAACCATGAGCACAATGCATTCAGCAGCGAGTGCCCAGTGAGAAGGAAATGGGAAGCGTTGGCCCGAGCCTCAGTAGCATACTGCTAAAGATGTCCCCGGAACCACCGCTGATGGCATAAACTTTTCAACACACTTGGAAAAATCAAAGGGTATGGCAGTTAAACAAACCACTAGGGTCCATAACACCAGAAAAGCAAACTGGAGGCAGTTTTATGAGAAAATGTTTCAAGTCCTGCTGAACAGGAAGTTAACCCTGGTGGATCTATCAAATACACACAACGTACATCAGTTGGAAAACGTCATACACACATACACACAAGCCACAACCTACACATGCAGAGACACAATACCACATAAAAACAACAAAGAAACACTCACCATGCCGTGGTGGTCCGAGGAGCTCGCAGAGATGAGGAAGCTGGTAGCCGCCAACAAAGTGAGAGTCGGGAACGCAGCACCGGTCCGAAGAGCGATGGTTGCCAGCTTGTGCCTGGAAGAGAAAAAGGAGTGTGAGAATGCGGTGAGGAAAGCTCAAACGGAGAGCTGGAAGTGGTTCCGCGGGAGAAAGGACGGAGAGGGGTTTCGGAAGAGGATATATAGGGTAATAAAAATAATAATAAGGAGGATAGCGAGGAGAGAGGAAGACCTACCGCTGCAGTTGGATGGGGAGACTCTGGACGCGGAAGGTTCGGTGAGGCTGTTAGCCGAGACATTCTACCCCGAGGACCGTGCGGAAGACGACACCTTGGACCATCGCCAAACCTGGCTACGAGCAGAAAGGGTAAACGAGTGGACCCATGATGAGAAACATGAACCGCCGTTTACCCATAGTAAGTTTGATAGGTCCAACGTGTCGTTCAACTCAAAAAAGGTACCGGGAGCTTGCGGCCTCACTGACGACGTTTGCTTTCGGGTCATGCAACCCAGATCTCTTTTGTCATTGTTAAACTCGTACACCGTCCCGAAAATCTCACGGGCCGATTGGGCTATTGCCTGTACTAGGGAAGGTGTACGTAAAGTGTACGTAGCACCTTTAAGTATAAAAAATTTGATACTTAATGTATTATAAGAATATAATTAATGTATCATAAAAATTGAAGAAAACTAAGTAAATAATGTATAAGTATAACAATATAAAATTAAGTAAAAAAAGGGAATTCGGTACAGGTCAAAATTAATAAAGGTAACATTTTAAATAGTAAAAATGAAATAGATAAAGGAAGTGTAGTAAAAATGTAATAGAAGTAATGATTTTTAAAGTTAGATGATATTTATTGTAAATGTAGTTGCTTATGTTCTCACACCAAGATTCTTCTCCTAGCAATTTTTGCCGCGAAATTATCTGTAAAAATAAACATTTTCGGTAAACAAGGTCTCTGATCACGTCAGAGGGACACTGCAAGGCAGGAGTGTGGTTTTAGCCGGTAAGAGTCCGGCACTGCCCAGACTGCCTTATCAGTGAGACAGTCTGGGCGTCCATGAGGATTTCCCACTCCTGCCAAAACAAAAAAAAAAAAAAAAAAAAAAAAACCTGAGCGAACCTAACCTGAGCGAACCTAACCTGAGCGAACCCATCAAATCGCTATATCTTTGCATCCCGGTGACGCATTTTGAAGCTGTTTTCAGCAAAATTAATCGTTTCTAGGCTCCGTTTAACTTTCCCACTGGTGAAAATTGACGAATCTGCGAAAAACATTTTTCGTATATTGACTTGTAAAATTTTCATTAAAAAATCCCTTTGAAAATACTTTATAAATTTTTATCTTCAAAATTCTAATTTAAATCTACGTTTTAATAGTTTCAATAGTTACTTACCTGCCTTACCTGCACTCCGGCGCGCGTTCAGCGAGTTCGAGTCCCGTTTCGGCGGTGTTATTGCAGGTTTTTACTCACATTTTGGTCGAAAAACCCGTTTTTTCAGCAAAATTCAAAATTTTTGTTCTGCTAAAATTCTAATAACCTCGTAGATAGTTAGCCCGCGCCGAGACGCTTCTTTTGACACCTCGCACGCGAGCCTAGCTCACATAGAACTTCAAAAATTTGCCCTCCCACCCACCCTTTTGTCACTGGCCAGGTAAACTTTTAAACTTTTATGAAAAAATAAATTCTGTTTTTAGCCTTCTGGCTATAAAAAATACCCTTCTTTACAACGACGCGGGGAAATTTAAACGGTTCCTGAGTTTATCACTGCCTCTGCAGTGATATTATTGACATTTAGGATTCGCATTTTAAAGAATTTTGACGATAACTATAGCTTTATTGAGCTGTTATTACTAAACTAAGACAAGTACGTGTGTACCTAATATTTACAATAAGACACGGTTAGATAAGTCGTGGACATGATACGTACGCCGCCAAAATCTGACGCATCGCCAACAGGAGATAACGGACCTAGGGCGGGCCCCTCGAAAACCAATCAG
>CASGFQ010000017.1:0-27048 GCA_949316385.1 Globia sparganii
AGATACTAGCTGCTGCCCGCGACGTCGTCTGCGTGAAGGCTCTACAGCACCAAAAATACCTAAGATGCCAGTGTCGCTATAGCATTATAAGTGCACAACTTTTAAAATAGCATTAAAATATAAGTTTTTTTTGCAAGCGAAGCAAGTGAAGAGAGTTATATGGGAATCCTGCTGAGTTCAGTCATAAGATGTGACTGAAGGAAATAGAGAAAATAATGCAGGAATACATTCCAGGACACAAAAGAGTAAAAATACGTACAAAGGTATCATACCTTACAGCACTTCTCTATAAACTACGTTGGTAGTTATGCTGCCAGGAGCCAAAATGTAAAGAGAGTGGGGACTGGTTACGCGAGAGCAAGCGATGTACAGTTGCCCTTGTGAGAAGCAACTCGTCCTGAGGTCGACACCCGCTGCCCTCAGTATCTGCCCCTGCGACTTATTGATGGTCATCGCGAAGCAAACACTCACGGGGAACTGTACGCGCTTGAACTGAAACGGGAAATTATGAGGTATGAGGGGAATGCTTGGTATAAATACTGCCTCGCCGACGCCACAACCCGTAAGAATTTCCGCCTCAATGGTGTGTCTGTGGCTGTGGAGCGAGATGACTTTAAGGCGGGATACACAACTTCGGAGGAGATAGGTTCCGAAGAAGCATAATCGGAACACCGACCTTCAGCTTGATGGTATGCGCTGGAAGTCCACTTGCTGACGGGGAGCTCAGAAATTCCACGGGATAATGTGTGGCGTCATCTTGCTCGACAACAGTGTTTATCGAGGTATAGACTACTTTATTCCTCTCAATTTCCGAGAGAATGCATTTGTTAATTGCTGCAGCCTGATCATTTTTGGGCATCAAAATGGCCCGCTCACACACCCAAGAATTCTGCTGGTGCGGTATACGACTGATATCCCCATACACACAGCGAATTAGTTCTTCTAAGCTGGATACCACTCTACCGAGAAACTCATTTCCGAGAGAATGCATTCGTTAATTGCTGCAGCCTGATCAGTTTTGGGCATCAAAATGGCCCGCTCACACACCCAAGAATTCTGCTGGTGCGGTATACGACTGATGTCCCCATACACACAGTGAATTAGTTCTTCTAAGCTGGAAACCACTCTACCGAGAAACTCTGGAATCCACCTAGGTAGGTAGGGAAGAAGTCTTCTGGTAGAGTGCCTTCGCCAAGCCGAGCTCTCATATTAATGGTCAAGCGCAGCGTACGAACTCGTGACCACAACGAAGATCGTTTCAACGAAGCATTCACCTCGTCAGCCCTCGAGCCCCGCGTCACCACGGGAAGCGTTTGCCAAAAATCACCACTGAACAGAACTGTGGCACGTATCAAACGAACCTTCTTGCTCAGACCATAGAAGGATCCGCTTCACACTAACTACTAATACAAGGAAACCCGAACCGCGACGTAATCCGAGGCGCACCGATGTGCCCGGGTACAAGCGCCTCCTAGCCGCGATGCTAGCTAGGCACCTAACACAAACAAACATAACAGAATCCGGACAACTTGAATACACTATAACAAAGCTATCGGAATACCTAACCGAAGCATACCATGCATGCTGCAAGCTAAAGGCACCACGAACCAACAGTGAGAGAAATCCCTGGTGGAACGCCGAACTTGGTAAACTCAGAAACACACTACGAAAGCAATTCAACAGAACCAAAAACACCAGACTCCCGGAAGACTGGGAGCTATACAAAGAGACTCAATACACATACAAAAAGCAAATCAGAACCGCCAGAAGGACAGCTTGGCGGAAATTCTGTGAATCCATCGAGACCAATAATGAAGCCGCAAGAGTAAGGAAAATCCTATCAACAGATCAGGACCGAACTCTTGGCGCGCTGAAAAAATCTGACAACACATACACACTAACGGACCATGAAACCAGCAAGGTACTACTCGAGACTCACTTCCCAGACTGCAAACTCCTAGAGGACAGGACCTGGGAAGTTGTGCCCGATTGGACCCCACGGAGCGAGACTGGTCCAGTGCCCACAGTCTAGTAACAGAAGACCGAGTAAAGTGGGCTATCAACACTTTCCAGCCTTATAAGTCCGCAGGACTAGATGGCATTTTCCCAGCCCTGCTACAATGGGGGGTTGACCATATAACACCATGCCTGGTAGAAATCTATCGGGCCTGCATAGCACTCAGATATATACCCCTAGCCTGGCGCGAAGTGAAAGTTATCTTTATACCCAAACCGGGCAAAGCCGACTACACACAACCCAAGGCGTACAGACCCATAAGCCTCACATCCTTTCTACTAAAGACCCTAGAGAGGCTCTGTGATCGACACATCCGAGACGGGCCTCTACGGGCAAAGCCACTCCACAAACAACAGCATGCGTACTCCACAGGCAAATCAACGGAATCCGCACTGCACAGCGTGGTATCCAAAATTGAATGTGCGGTGGATCACAAATGCTCAGCACTAGCCGTCTTCATTGACATTGAGGGTGCATTGGCGCGGCCCTAGACAGACACAATATAGACCCACCCCTGAGCGGTTGGATCACCAACATGCTCAAACAGAGGGCGGTACAAGTAACCGTAAACGACACCACAAGGGCCATCGTGGCGAAGGGCTGCCCGCAAGGGGGTGTCCTTTCGCCGCTTCTATGGAACCTGGTCGTAGACAGTCTGATCAAAGAACTGAACGACAAAGGTTACTTTACCGTAGGCTACGCCGACGACATAACCATAATAATAAATGGCACCCACGAAAACACTCTGTGCAACCTAATGCGCCAGGCCCTGAAAATAATAGAGAATTGGTGTGGAAAACACCAACTATCAGTGAACCCCACGAAAACCGATTTAGTTCTCTTCACAAAAAAGAGGAAAATGGCAACACTAAAACTACCAAGTTTCTTTGGTACAACCCTAAGCCTATCAACTGAAACCAAATACCTGGGCATATTCCTGGATAAACAGCTGAATTGGGCAAAACATATCAACTACATTACTACGAAAGCCAGCATATCCCTGTGGCAATGCAAGCGTATGCTTGGTAAGAATTGGGGCATTAGCCCCAAGGTCACTCACTGGCTGTACACCACAGTCATCCGACCAATCATCACATACGGCTCACTAGTCTGGTGGCCCAGAACAGACCTGAGCACAGCCCAGAGAGATCTCGAAAAACTGCAGCGGTTCGCGTGTGTGGCAATCACTAGCTGCATGAGAACTACACCCACTGCTGCCCTACAGGCTATGCTTGGACTGCCGCCCCTACACCTCATAGTGCGGGAACAGGCGGCCCTGGCTGCCTTTAGGCTCCATATATCAGGTACCCTAAGCAGAGATTTTAGGGTCAAACACATACGTCTAAAAGAAGATGCGATCAAATGGCAGCCAATGATGGCATCACCCTGCGACAAGGCCCCGAAACAATACTGCTCTCAAAAGCATTACAACATAGTGCTTAAAGAGGAGCAGTGCGACTACTCAGGCCCGAAGGAACTGAGAATTTACACTGATGGTTCAAAGACCGACTGCGGAACTGGAGTCGGAGTCTTCTCACACGACCTCAACATAAAAATATCCAGACCGCTGGGTATGCTCAACACTGTCTACCAAGCGGAGTGTGTGGGCATAATACAAGCGGCTTATGCCATAGCAGCCAGGAGAGTTACGGATGCCCGTATTCGCATACTCTCTGACAGCGCCTCAGTCCTTCAATCCCTAGGGAAGGAATGCATCACATCGAAACTAATACTAGAATGTCACAATGCGCTTGAACAGGTAACTGTTTTGAACCGCAATATAGTGACGCTACAATGGATAAAAGGACACAGTGGATCGCTAGGTAACGACGCAGCTGACGAACTGGCCAGAAGGGCATCCAGTGCGTCAGCTTGTGGACCGGAACCTGTCGTACCCATCCCCTTTAACCAACTACGCAGGTGGCTACAGGAGCACACCCACACACAAGCAGTAAGTTGGTGGACGTCGTCACCAGGCTGCAGGCAGTCCAAGGAAGCTATGCCATCACTAGATGGCAGGCTAACCAGGCGCTTATTGCGACTAGACAGGAAAGGCTTGCGCCTGGTGACGGGGACCATCACGGGACACTGCTCGCTAAATAAACACTTCCACACTATAGGAATAACGGACAGTCCCCTGTGCAGAGCATGCATGGAGGCTGATGAAACTGTTGCGCATGTGCTCTTTGAGTGCACAGGCGTCACCCAGATTAGATCAGAAACCCTCGGGACACCCAGATCGTACACAGATGTTCTCAACAAACCAGGAGACCTAATCAGCTTCTGGAGGGAGGTGGGCTGGTCGGAATAACCACCGACGGCCGCCATGGCCCACGCACAATGGTCTAGCTGAAGGACTAAGTGCGGAAACCAAAACCCATAACACAGAACATAGAACATAGAACTGTGACACCACCAATCAAATGTTCGTTCCTGCGGATGTCCTGCAGGATTCTGTCCACGGCCTCAACTGCCTTCCTATTGGCCATCGTACACTCATCCCATATGATCAGAGAGCAATCCTTGAGTACGTGTCCCTTATCGCTGTTACGTGACACACCACAAACAGGCGTTTCGGCGCTCTCTAAATCGATGGGAATTTTAAACCTGGCATGTGTTATCCTGCCACTCGGAAGCAGTGTGGTAGCGATTCCCGACGACGCTACAGCAATAGCAATTTTGCCTTGCCTCCTGACCTCTGCAAGTATGCCAGTGGTAACAAATGTTTTTCCTGTTCCACCAGGAGCATCCAAGAAAAAAATTTTACCCTGGTTTGCCCAACGCTTTCAAGGACGGTGTCATAAAGTTTTTGCTCTGAAGAGAACAAAGCGACATGGTCATTTCGTATGGTGGCCATTTCGCCCGGATCGTAATTTGTCTTAGCGTTATACTCCCGATTTCCACGGTCTTGATACGGTGATGATTGAGGAGCTGGTAACCCATATGCGATCAGTGGATTGCCGCCGATAGAAATGACCACATCTTGAAGTGAACTGAGACAGGTGTTCAGCACGCGTTCATCAGTTACTTCGACTTCGTCTCCAGTAGCACGCCTCAAAGCTCGTAGAAAATCTTCAGACAGATGATGGCGATACTTCTCCCACAAAGCTACCGGGTTCGCGACTCCACAAAACACCAAGATGACGGCAAACAGATGACGCATGCGGTTGAGACTGTCACTGACGCTAGCCTCCGCGAGGGTGTCATGAAATGAAATGATCATCATCAATGAACATAACTTTTTTGTAATACTTGACACCGCATTTTTTTTAAATTGTCTTCCGCAACTCTGCTCAAGATTTTGAGTGTTTTGTTGGAACTTGAATTTGTCAAAACGAACTATACGATACAACTTTTATGAAAAAAATGCACATCACCATCTATGAATTTTAAGAATAACTAACTACTTACCTCGCCAACATGATCAAATTTAAATGATTAATTTTCAAAAAATGTTAACATGTAACTTGATTTGATTTTTATGAAATCTCATAGATGGCGCTGTTTTAAAATTGTCTTTATACTACTAACATTCATAAAACTATATTTCTCTGTCCAAGTTGCTTAAATGGCGTAGTTTTTATAGTGTAAAGCTAGATAATAGCATGGCTTACTTAAAAACAACATTTAAATGTGCGTCGTTAGATTACACGCTGTCACTGAATGCGTAAGAAAAATAAACATTCACAGCTCCTCCCCCGTAGGTGATAGCGTGATAATATGTAGCCTATATGTTGACCCGACCTCTTAGTAATATTCATGCAAAATTTGAAGTAAATCCATGCAGTACTTTTTGAGTTTATCCCGGACAGACAAACAGACAAACAGACAAAAATTCTAAAACCTATACAGGGTGGCAGGGACATCGACGCGAAACCGCTTACCATGGATTCAGTACATGATTCTGGACCCCTCTGCGTTGAAATTTTTCGTCGGCTTTTTCTTAATTTTTACGTTTTTTTCTGCAATTTTTTTTAATGTAAGCTGTATAAAATCATTATTTCTATCTAACCCAATGAGATTTTCAATTAAAAAATAGTAAATTCACTTGTTTCACTTAAAACAGCAATGTAAATAAAACTCGAAAGGGCTATCTGATCAGCTGTTTTGCTAAAGTTCATTTGTGAGGTCAACACTGGGTTAGTACCTACGTTATTCGCTTTCAAATGCCGACAAAGGGACGGCGGCGGCGAGCGGTCTCGTTCTAAGAAGCTATGCGATAAGGCGACATATCCCAATGAATCTAACAGACGCGTCTCATGAGGCATTTTAATCATCTACAGAAATGAATGACCCATTTACTACTTTTATTTTAGATTAATTATGGGGGATAATTATTTTTCTAAAGCTTCATCGATTTAAGTAAAGAAGATTTTAAAAAAACGTGTAGAAATGTCTTGATAGTCACGTAATTTTTCGATATTTTTTATTATCAACATTAATTTTAGTTTTGAATGCAATTCAACAATGTAATTTACTGTTTCGTAAAAAAAATACATTCATATTCGCAATTAATTTCGTGAATAGGTAGCTAGGTACAACTAAATGTGTTTGTACACTCTATCATTTTGTTGGTCTGTGTTCGGTGTAGGCACTGTAGGCACAAATTAAATAATAGTACTAACTGTAGAAAGCAAGTGCGGCAAATTGAAAGAAAGATCAGCAAAGTACATTTCTTTTGCATTTCGCCGATTTTATCGGATTTTTGCCAGTTCCTAGATTTCGTTGATCGCAAACGGGTGTGCTATTTGACGCGAATTTGTGATCTTAATAAAATCAAAAGTAATTTTCTCTGTGTGTGTGTGTGTGTGTTTGTGAGAGACGTTCAAAATGCCTTCCTCGAGGAAATAACCGAGGAGGTGCCTGTGCTCCAGTTCCGCGAGACATGGTTCCAACACGACGGCGCTCCCACAAACGTAACCCTTCCTGTCCGACGGTCAGTGGGTCGTCTTAGTTAAGGTAAGTTCATTAATTGAACATTACTGGATCGCTAAGTTCTAATCTTTTTTGTTATAAATCCTCATCGGTATCGCTATTTTATGGGAATAAGCTTTTAGCGTTAGTTTTATTTCCATAACGGGTACTTAAGAAGTTACCATCGGTTATCAAGACTAATTGTAAAACAATGTTTTGATGTGGTAGGTACCTATCAATGTTGTCGTTAGGCGATATTTCGTAGGTACAAAACTCAAACTCAAACTCAAAGCATTTATTTCAATTAAACCATTTCCAGGCACTTTTGAATTGTCAAAATTAACGGCCACTTTACGTTTACACGACTCCTACTCAAAATAATTGTATTGAGCTCTTATAAACTAATGATTGTATAATTAAGTAGATAAACCAGAGCCCATTACAAAGCTTTTTTTTATAATTCTAATAAGTTTTAGTTTTTTCCAATAAGATTTTTTTTTAAGTTTGTTTTCACGATTCTAATTAGAATTATAATAGGAAATATCTCAAAATCAAAAGCGTTGACCCTATTTTTTTATTTATCTAAAAATAGCTCTAATTAAACTGATTCGAATGATATATAATACATATCAATTTTATTTAAATAGTTATGTGATATGATAAAAATAATATCACCGGACCGCCCGTCGACCGCACGACAACGTTATTCCTAACGTTATTCATCCTAATTAGTATAGTTTCGTAGACCCGTTTTAGCCTCAGAATGTTTTGCGTATTTAAATTACGCTAATTATACTATCTAATGTAATTAAAACTAAAGTTGTAGCTCAAAAGACAAAATTACAATAAATAAAAACCTTCGCGGTAACTCTCGTGCACTGGTACATTTGAGATTTTTACGTCATGCGAACGGAAACTTTGACGAATTACCTTGTGAAATCCATCGCGGCGACCCATGTTTTTTTATTTATCTAATAAATAGCTCCATTTATACTGAATCCAATGGTATATAACACATAAGCACTTTTCTTGAAAACTTTCGAGATATAAGAACATATTCATCGCCCGGACCGCCCGTCAAGCGGATGACATAATGACTCATGAATTTATTCTTAATTTTTATCCACAGATATTGAAATGGTGTTACAAGCTATGACTTCGGGGTTTTTTGCATTATAATGCTACGTTCACACACATTCCAACGATACTAAAACCAAAGTTGTAGCTCTAACAGAAAAATTTCAAAAAATCGTAATGTGACGACGTAACTTTATAGTAAATTTCGATGTCACTTTCGTCCGTCTGGTCATTCGGGCGTTTTCGTTCGCTGTTACTTTCGTCCGTTGGTCATTTGAGTGCAGTTCTCACAGACGATCAGCCAGATCTCGGAAAGTATCTTAAAAAAGAAGGTTTTGTGAATACAGACATTTAGTAAAGAATTTGTAAAGATCTTTACTAAATAACAGGCCACAAAACATTAAAAATAAAAAAATTATAACGACTGAACTGTGGTCCCTCAGTCCACATAACAAAGATAAATATTTTAGTGAATATTAATAAATAAAACCGTTCTTTTTCTACAGAAAATTTTAGTAAAAGTCTTAAAACATTTTGTAAAAAAGAAATGGAGCAAAAATATCGAAGCATTTTGAAGACAACGATGATTAAAACTGGTCCCTCAATCCTCTCCTCCACTGACATATGTGCGTGTGCTAGCTGCTAGACGTGAGGAATATCAGAAAGTCTAGTGTACTTAACTTTTAGTAGAAAGTTTCTACAAAATAATAGGTATCTCAAATTGTGTATTTCTTACCTCTTAGCTGAGATAATATTATTTTTTTAATCCTATTAAAATAGATAGAGCAGTGTGACCACACAATAAAACAAAATGGAGACGGTTTTACTATTATACTTTATTTAATATATCATTATTTAGACGAAACGAAAACAAGGTTGTATGATTAATCTAACAACATGGCATATGTGTTTTTAGTAAAAAATAGATTACAAAACAAAAATGCCAAAAAGTTAAAACTAATATACTGGATATTTTAATGCGGTTTCAATATTTTCTGATCAATCCTCTTTTTTAGGGTTTACTTTTATTTTATATTATTATTATTATTAGGGTTTACGTTTACTTTTAGGGTAGACTTTTTTGCTGTACTTTGAGAGCAAAATAAAAAATGTATTATTATTTTTTATGTATTTATTCTTGAGATGGCTCAAACTCAAGCAAGTAAGTTTAACTTGTGAAGAATAACGTTACTTTGCACCTATTTTTGTAACTGCCTCGTTAAACTCCATTTATACGGTGCTAATTTGTTGCCTGTGGCATACTATGAAATTGAAGTAACAAATTATTGTTAAAACAACAATTACAATTGTTGCACGAGTCACGACACAGGCAAGTTAGTTGCCGTTCAAAACTGGTATAGATGTAAACAGCACATGCAATAAAATCGCATTCAATTCTGGCATAAATTTTTTCTATCATTCAAATAATACACACATCAAAAGTGTCTAGGGATCAACATATATTTTTGCAATAACTTTTCTCCTGATTGATATTAATTAAAATTTTCTTTAAGGATTCATCAAATAAAGTGTTTTCGTTTGTCACAGTAACGATAAACCAAGTCACCTTTGCATTGATAAAGAAATTTGCCATTTTCCTAATAAAGGGATTTTTGACATTTGAACCACTAACACAAAAGTTCGAAAAAAAGACTGAAATAACAGTTTTCTCTAAAATTTTATTGGGTAACTTAAACAATTAATAATCCGTGTTTCTACCGCGAACACTAACAACACAAGAACATCGGTTTGGCATACTCAAAATGAGTTCATCCAAATCACGCTGTGGAATGGCCGCCCATGTTCATTGCAACAACAAAAAAAGGTCTTCTTGCGACTGGATACCCTCCATATTCGGCAGAGCTCTTCTCTGTAGCATATCCCATGCATGCTCAATCGGGTTCAAGTCTGGCGACTGAGCAGGCCAGGGCAGGACATTGATGTTAGCTGCGGCGAGAGTCTGTCTTACAACTCTTGCGGTGTGCGGTCGTGCATTATCATGCATTAACTGAAATAAGGGACCGATTTGCACTTGTAGAGGAACGATGACGTCTGATACAATCGTCTCAGCATAAATTTGAGCGTTGAGGTTGCCTCTGATCCAAATCAACTCAGTTCTTCCGCCGATCCAAATACCCGCCCATACCATGATGGTTCCACCACTATAAGGATGGACTTCCTGGCAGGATTTTAATCGCTGTTGGCGTCCAGGGGTTCTCCAGTGTCGTATACGTCTTGTATCCGGTCTCATACCAAAACGAGACTCATCAGAAAAGCACACGAAACGCCATTGTTCTTCTGCCCAATTTCTGTGTTCAAGAGCCCATTGATATCGAATCCTACGATTGTGCATTGCTATAGGTGGTACCCGTAGGGGTCTTCGGGAATGAAGGTTCACTTCATGCAAGCGGTTTCTGACTGTTTGGTTGCTAATTAAGTTCCCTGAAGAGTGATGAAGCCTCACGGCTAACATCATGGCGGTTATTGTTGGAGCTCTTCGAGTTAAGATTTGAATGTATCGGTCTTGTCTCCGTGTGGTGCAGCGATACCGTCCTCCATGGCGCTCAGCCACGGTACCAGTGCTTCGGTAACGTGTCCAAAGTCGACTGATAACACTCTGACTTGTATTCAGAGCTAAAGCCACAGTACGTTGCCGGGAACCAGCTTCTATCATTCCCACGGCTCTGAGCATTTCTTCCCTGCTTAAATGACGTCGCCGCTCCATAATAACGTTGGTTTTAATCAGTAGTAGGGAAACAGTAGCACTAATAATGTCTTCAATGCGTTGTATGTTTTTATAGGGAAAATATTGACAGCTGATTTTCATCTTTTACTCGAATTTGATTCACAGTTCCTGATTCAAATTATGAAATGCACAAAAAGGATCCATATAAATTTATAAAATCATAAATTTATTACAAAGCCACATCTCAATCTCAAGAAATCCGCATAAAAATGCTTGATCCCTAGACACTTTTGATGTGTGTATAAGCGAACGAAATAAGTTAAAAAAACTTATGAAGACGTTTAATAAAATTGAATGAAATGTTTGGCAGCGCAAAGACGGGATTGCACAAGGCAGTCACGCAACTTTTTGTTTAGATGAGGCAAAACTTGCATGCAATAATTACCTTGGTGTAAACAGAAGTCGCATGCAATTATTGAATGGCAAAATTGCATTCAATTGTTGTATTTGCATGCAATTCTTGAATGGCAAATATTGAAAGTGCTATAAGACATGTGATTATTGCTCTTGAACGTTCCAAAAACTTGCAGCGTGTCAATGGGGCATTAGTATAATGGACGCAAGCGCTACTGCTGGGTATGGAAGCTGGGTTCGATTCCCAGGACAGGCAAAATTTTATTGTAGTTTTCTATCAAGAATTTCTCAGTTGCAACCTAGTCTTGATTTGTGCTCGGTTGATGGCAATAGCTCCCTTTTTATGGGACTTAAACATAACTGGCAAACCACACCATGTATACCCCTACATATACCCTTAGAGGAACGCAGGTGAGATGTTATGTGTCCGTATTTAAACCACACCATGTACACCCCTACATATACCCTTAGAGGAATGCAGGTGAGATGTTATATATATGTGTCTGTATTTTTCTAAGAGGTTCTTTACTTTCTTCTTTAAAGTTCCTTACAATTACTTTTACTTTTGTTTTAATTATTTTCACAGCACATCAAAGCACTTTTTGAGATATCTTCAAAGTTCTACATTTTGGGACATTCATTCGGAGTTAATATAGCAATGGAAGTCTCAAAACTATTAGAAGCAGAAAGCAGAAAGCGATAAGGCCGCCCATTGTATGTTTTGTATTAATAATCGTACTTTGTTTGTTATGTATTTTCTGGTGTACAATAAAGTATATATTAATAGATAAATAAGCTAAGGGCTTACTGCTTTTAATTTTAATTTTATATTTTCTATAGACGCCAATGATAAATAGTTTTTTTCTTTTAAAACCTTCAATTAATAGGTTTCAGGACAGCAACCCAGATGCCTTAAAATCACAACTAAAGCTTACATAAGCGATCTCACTGAACCACAACTACAAAATGCTGTATTAGTTCACATGTACCAACTCATGATCGAACAAAGAGTTGAAATTAAACAGGAACTAGAAAAAGCAAACAAAATGGTCAGACAAAATGGAGATTTGTATGAACGAGCTTCGAGGGTTGGTCCACTTTTCAATGGAACATAGACGAACAATTTTGGAGTCTGCGAAAAAGAGGATCTTATTGGCTAAAAATATGAGCCCGATTTTAAATTTAATTTGGAGCTGGTGCTACTGTAAGGCATTCCTCATCCAAGAATGGCAGGCACATCTGGCGATTATAACCTTTCTAAGTATACCAATCAGCCAGTCAAAGTATTCCATATAGACTCCGACCACTCTTCAGCACTATACGATTGCAGAATTTCCAACATTTTCAACAAAATCCTTGACATCAATTAATTGGAACAATTCGTTAACGAATGAATGTTTGTGATTACTGTCATTTACAAAGGCGTTATTTTCGAGGCGAAAACATGCAAAATTGAAATGATATTTTTTTTTTATTTGATATTTTATTTTCCCGTTTCATAATCACGCAGCTTTCGCTGGTTTACTTTGTTCGACAGTATTCTGGGTAACACGGAATGCCATTAAAAAGCAAAACAAGTCGACTCATTTCCGCAAAATTCAATTTTGTTTGTAAACAAAAAGTGAGACATTCCTGTCCTCAAAAGATCAGATGTTCATCTTTCAATAACACGCCAAAAATGTCCCAAAAATATTTCTACCGTCCCTCATTTTCATCACATCAACGCCTAACAATTATTATTGCGGAGAAAATTACAAAATGAATTGAATAAAAAACGCTTTCAAAATTTCAATTTGTCCCTTATTATACGAGGCGTCTCCAAGCAATAATTTAAACATGAACGTTTAAAATTGGCTATAAATTATTAGTGAGAGCGCAAGGCTTTGAATGTTGAGCAGAAAAACCTTTACAAGATATATTTGTAACAAATTATAAAATTCACGCCTGTCTCGTTATTATATTATTTGGAGAAGGGTAAGGTTCATGACTGCATGTGACTTGTTGCTATGTCATCATCATCTCCCTAGCCTTTTCCCAACTATGTTGGGGTCGGCTTCCAGTCTAACCGAGTGAAGCTGAATATCAGTATTTTACATGGAGCGGCTGCCTATCTGACTTCCACAACC
This sequence comes from Globia sparganii, assembly GCA_949316385.1. NCBI lineage: Eukaryota > Metazoa > Arthropoda > Insecta > Lepidoptera > Noctuidae > Globia > Globia sparganii. The sequence continues at coordinate 13,235 of CASGFQ010000017.1, forward strand.
CAGTTACTGGGTAATACGATACCCCTTGGTAAGACTGGTTGTCAGAATTTCGGGCTTCTGACTACCCGTAACGACTGTCAAAGATTTACGAATAACAGCCGGGACCAACGGCTTAACGTGCTTTCCGAGGCACGGAGGGGTCTTGGTATGTAAAGATGGTCACCCATCCACAGAAACGGTTAAGGCCTTGGACAGTAATTGTTGAGCAGTCGTGACTACTTTCGAGTTATTAGTCGTTGGTTCGATCCTTGACAGGCGTTTTACTCTGTTTAAATTATTTCATCATCACTTCACTCAACACTTGTGAAGGAAAACATCGTGAAAAAACCAGCCGATCGATTCTGTAAAAATCTCACCGTGAAAAGTTAGGTGAAGTGAGCTTAGAGACCTGTCAAGAGTACCAATCCCTAGCATTAGGATGACACTGACAGCTCACTTCACCTAAATTTTCACGGTAAAATGGTTACAGAATCGCATTGCTGTATTTCCTAGACCTAAACATCTACTAACCCGCACGGTGGATTACGGCCTACGCCCTCTAAGAGTGAGGAGGCCTATACAGGCCTCCGCTCTGGGATACCCCAGCAGTGGAACATTAAAGGCTTGATTATCCATGATTATGCAAAGCTTTGGACTGCTAAGCAAGATTGAACCCATTGCACTATACCCAGTGGATTTTTTTTCCTTTCTTCCATTTCCTGTTTACATATTAATTACAGTTATTAGTCGAAAAGGTTGACAGAATCAGTGTCGGTAGAGTTTCATGCCCTTTCTTCTCCATAGTTGCGCATTTTAGACTACGCTTTGGAATGGGCAACTAGTTTTATCTTTCTGACTGACCGACTCCTTGACAATTAAAAAGTGCCTAAGTAGTTTAAACAAAAAATATTTATTTTCTTTTTTAATTAAACTTAATTAAACCCAAAAACATTTGCTTTCAGTTTGAGTTTTTAGGCCTGCCTACGTTTTCTATAGTTTTCAAAAAAGGAAAAAATACGATGCGATAGGTACAGTAAAAACTGCACATTTATCCTGTAACGTACGATTAAAAACCAGTTTTCCTGTTAGCAAGTATTTTTCATTATAAGCAATATCACAGGCGTGCTAATTTCGTCGGCAACTGACGGTAAATATAAAAAAATCGCAACTACAAGCTACAAGGGATATCGTTTGTCATACAATTACCTCCGAGCCCGCAACCTTGTTAGTTGAGTTACATAGATGTGGAGAAAATTGAAGGAATCTAGTTACAATACTCGAGCGTAGTTGGCACATCAAGCTTAAGAAAAATATTGCCACCCTGGTATGAGTGGTAAAATAAGATCCTAAAACGGATGTGCGGTGTTACACGAATGGATAGAATAAGAAATGGGTGCATATGAGGAAGTCTGAAAGTGGCACCGGTAGCTGAAAAGTTGTGAGGAAATCGGTTTGTGATACGGAGGAATGAGGAAATTGTCGTGAGGAAAGTTTTGAGTACAAAGGTCGATGGCTATAAGAGGAGGGGAAAACCAAAGAAACGATGGTTGGACTGTGTAAATGATGATATTGTTAGAAGCGGGGTGACTACCGAGATGACGATTAAAAGAGAAGTATAGAAGAAAAATAAATGTTACACCGACCCCAATTATATTGAGACTAGCTGACCCGGCAGACTTCGTACTGCCTCAATCGATAAATAAAAGACAATTGACTTTACATTTTATTTAGAAAACGTTTGTATGGGAAATAGAAAAGGGCTGTTTTTAGAGTTTTCCCGGGAATTATTCGATTTTTCTCACCTTTTAAACCTTCCCTAGACCTCCACGAACATTTCAAGACCAAGATAAGATAAATCCGTTCAGCCGTTCTCGAGTTTTAGCGAGACTAACGAACAGCAATTCATTTTTATATATATAGATAAGGGCAGGAGAATGAAGTCCGCCTCTGTACATGTATGTGCTTGAAGTATTAAATAAATAAATAAATGAAATACGACGAACTAAACAGTGGTATTACATAAACTCGATAAGCAGCTTCTAAATAAAAATACAAAAAAAAAACAACCGACTTCCAAAGAAATACACTACAAAAGTGAAAAATAACTTTAATTTCGAAAGTTTGTGACGTTGGTTCCGCATATTATTTTTTGACACTGACTTCCGAAATTAAAGTTAATTTTCACTTAGTAGGGTTTTTTTGGAAGGCGGCTGTTTTTTTTTTTTTTGTAAAAAAGTTTTTGGTTGTACCTATCCCACACGAATTTAATTATAACTACTTGCTATGTAATTATCAGTGTCAGGAAATTATTAATTAGCGTAGCTTAGCGTTCTTTTTGGCTTTTTTTTTCTTTTTACTCGGCTTCTTATGGTCATAGCGTGATGTTAAATAGTCAATAGCCTTTCTCGAGAATTGGCTATCGATTGATTTTTTTTTTTTTAATCCGACGGGTAGTTCCGTAGTGCGTTCAAATAAAAAAAACTGTTAAAACCAAATTATTAATTTACTAGCTGACCCCGCAAACGTCGTTCTGCAAAAAAAAAAATAGATAGTAGCCGATTCTCAGACCTACCCAATATGCACACAAAATTTCATACAAATCGGTCCAGCCGTTTCGGAGAAGTATGGTAACTAACACAGTGACACCAGAAATTTTATATATTAGAAAATGTTACAACCAATGTCTCTTTCAGTAAGTGCTATGCTATCTTTGTAAGTCTGCGCTCATAAAACTTGCCTGTTTAGTTCTAACGTTAAAAACCGAGTGGTGAAATATGTTTACAAGCTGCAAATGAAGTTTAAAACTATTTGCATAAATTACGTAGTTTGTGCCAATTTGAAGATATGCTAGTTTATTTTGCACTGTGTACCCGATGGAGAGGGGAAAATTTACATTTACACACATCAAAAGTGTCTAGGGATCAAGCATTTTTATGCGGATTTCTTGAGATTGAGATGTGGCTTTGTAATAAATTTATGATTTTATAAATTTATATGGATCCTTTTTGGTGCATTTCATAATTTGAATCAGGAACTGTGAATCAAATTCGAGTAAAAGATGAAAATCAGCTGTCAATATTTTCCCTATAAAAACATACAACGCATTGAAGACATTATTAGTGCTACTGTTTCCCTACTACTGATTAAAACCAACGTTATTATGGAGCGGTGACGTCATTTAAGCAGGGAAGAAATGCTCAGAGCCGTGGGAATGATAGAAGCTGATTCCCGGCAACGTACTGTGGCTTTAGCTCTGAATACAAGTCAGAGTGTTATCAGTCGACTTTGGACACGTTACCGAAGCACTGGTACCGTGGCTGAGCGCCATGGAGGACGGTATCGCTGCACCACACGGAGACAAGACCGATACATTCAAATCTTAACTCGAAGAGCTCCAACAATAACCGCCATGATGTTAGCCGTGAGGCTTCATCACTCTTCAGGGAACTTAATTAGCGACCAAACAGTCAGAAACCGCTTGCATGAAGTGAACCTTCATTCCCGAAGACCGCTACGGGTACCACCTATAGCAATGCACAATCGTAGGATTCGATATCAATGGGCTCTTGAACACAGAAATTGGGCAGAAGAACAATGGCGTTTCGTGTGCTTTTCTGATGAGTCTCGTTTTGGTATGAGACCGGATACAAGACGTATACGACACTGGAGAACCCCTGGACGCCAACAGCGATTAAAATCCTGCCAGGAAGTCCATCCTTATAGTGGTGGAACCATCATGGTATGGGCGGGTATTTGGATCGGCGGAAGAACTGAGTTGATTTGGATCAGAGGCAACCTCAACGCTCAAATTTATGCTGAGACGATTGTATCAGACGTCATCGTTCCTCTATAAGTGCAAATCGGTCCCTTATTTCAGTTAATGCATGATAATGCACGACCGCACACCGCAAGAGTTGTAAGACAGACTCTCGCCGCAGCTAACATCAATGTCCTGCCCTGGCCTGCTCAGTCGCCAGACTTGAACCCGATTGAGCATGCATGGGATATGCTACAGAGAAGAGCTCTGCCGAATATGGAGGGTATCCAGTCGCAAGAAGACCTTTTTTTGTTGTTGCAACGAACATGGGCGGCCATTTCACAGCGTGATTTGGATGAACTCATTTTGAGTATGCCAAACCGATGTTCTTGTGTTGTTAGTGTTCGCGGTAGAAACACGGATTATTAATTGTTTAAGTTACCCAATAAAATTTTAGAGAAAACTGATATTTCAGTCTTTTTTTCGAACTTTTGTGTTAGTGGTTCAAATGTCAAAAATCCCTTTATTAGGAAAATGGCAAATTTCTTTATTACTGCAAAGGTGACTTGGTTTATCGGTACTGTGACAAACGAAAACACTTTATTTGATGAATCCTTAAAGAAAATTTTAATTAATATCAATCAGGAGAAAAGTTATTGCAAAAATATATGTTGATCCCTAGACACTTTTGATGTGTGTATTTTATGTAGAAATTTAAGAAGTAGGTTGTACTTTATGGGTCTGAATGCTGGGCCGTGAAGAAGACGGATCAAAAAAGATTGCATGCAGCGGAGATGAGAATGTTGAGATGGATGTGTGGAGTGACGAGAATGAATAAAGTAAGAAATGAGTATATAAGAGGAAGTTTGAAAGTGGCGCCAGTGACAGAAAAGTTGAAAGGAAATGACTAAAACCCACCCGTGTTTCTTCCTTAGCCCTTTGTGTTCCGGGGTAGCGGTAACCCTTTCGGACAAACCCGCTGCCCCGGCAGGCTTCGGCCCTTTCGGGCACCTTCCTTGCTGCTGACATCTCTTTGAGGCGCGCGTGGAACACGTACGCGCCGTCCGGCACGGGCCTGGTCCTGATCGGACGGAGGGTTACCCATTACTCCTCCGCCCGCAGGCCCGCGCCTACGGTGGCCGGGAGTCGTCACGCGGCTCCCGACGCCCGGAGCGTCTCTCGCGGTGGCTGGGACGTGAGGCTCTCTCCCTCAGCCGTCCGCCGCCTCCTTCGCTAGCATGACTGCTTCGCAGAAGGAGGTGACTGCCTCCCACTCCCTCTCGCCCCGGACCATGGCTTGAACCAGGGCCGCGCGCGAGAGGTCGCCGCCGCTGCCGATCGCCTCTGCGAGAACACGGCGGTGCTCCGCCCAAGTGGGGCAGACCTCCACCGTATGTTCCACCAAGTAACATGGGATAAGGGCAGGAAGTTGATGATGATGAGGTAGAAAGGTAACAAGTAGGTGGAATAGATTCACATGGCCTTTGTTAAGAAACATAAACTATTACGCTCACCCAGCCAGCAGTATACAGGAGTGAGTGCGAAAGTGGCGGCTTACGATTTTTGTACGTAAGCTGGTGCGATTATTGGCTCGCCGAAGTAGTTGCTCTTGCCTTATCTAGGTGTATCTTTATCTGTGGTTGCAACATGCTCTTGCGTTATCTAGGTGTATCTATATCTGTGGTTGCAGCAGATCATGACAAAAATCGCGGGAATATTTGGACAAAGCAAACTATTGCTAGAGCGAGGTTAGGTTACGAGTAGTAGCTGCAGAAGGAAGCTGCTGAAAGTCATGGAAGACCTTTGCTCACCAGTATGTGTGCTAGCTGATGGAAGGCAGTGAAAAGTAGTACATCCCGTGCAAGTTAAACATACTTCGACGGTTTAGGTAATTAACTAAGGCCTGAGTTCAGCAACTGAGTTAGATATATAAACAGTTGGTATGTCAAATTTCCTAAGGAAATTTTAAATGTAGAATGGGGTTAATATTTAATCAGTTGATTTAATGTTGGTGAACACAAGGCTAAAGGTAAACAAAAAAATTTTAACGAAGTTATGTTATAATTAGCTGAACCGGCGAACTTTGTACCGCCTCAGTCAATAAGCCGTTCCATAAGAAATCTATGAGAAAATGTAATTTCTTATTTTTTTTTTCGAGAATGTGTTCCATTTTTTAAGAACTAGTTATTCTGCTATTTGGGGTGGAGACAAATCCACCAAATCAAGGTCATAAAAATCAGGCCAGCCGTTCTTGAGTTATAAAAATGGTGTAACTAACTCAACTTTATTTATATATATTATATATTTACTAGCTGACCCCGCAAACGTCGTTTTGCAAAAAAAAAACAGATAGTAGCCGATTCTCAGACCTACCCGATATGCACACAAAATTTCATACAATCGGTCCAGCCGTTTCGGAGAAGTATGTATGTACTAACACTGTGACACGAGAATTTTATATATTAAAGATAAGATATTACGCTTATTTAGATTAGTTTATATAGTTATAGATTAGGCATTTTAAATGAAAACGTCAAAAGTTTCACATGACAACTGGCAATATTTTTTGAGTGATTTTATACTAAAAATTACAAAAGAAACCGACTTAACGTAATACCTGTCACTTTAGTTGTCATGCTACCTCATAGTTCTACTCTTCAATTTAGTAACGTTATCTAATTCTTCGTATTGTTTTTTTTAATGTTTATAGAACTTGTCTTATTACGGTCTTTAAAATAGATTACAAAATATTTTATAAATTTAAATTTTGCTAAAAATTGTGTTTAAGCAGTTACATCTACGAAAAGATTTCAAGAATATATGAAAATAAATTTAATTTGGTTATAAAGTATTTTTAAACAAGAAAGTGTTATATAGAAAAAAAACCCTTTACACGATTTGTTTAGTTTTAGTAATTACCTAAGCCAATGGAGTACAGGCACCTGGCGCTGTAATGTCACATCACAAAGATGCTATCGCTACTGAACGCACAGGCGAACGCTTCGTATGTAGATGTAAATTGAAAAACAAAAACGATTTTTTTTTTCAAAATCTTGATAAAAAACTTGGCACCGTCGTTTTTTTCTACATTTTATTTTTAGTTCAATTCAAATTATGTTTAAATCAATGAAATTGGAAATTATACATAGAGGTACATTATTATTATTTAGAACTTAAAAAATACTTAAGACTGTGCCGACCGCACAGTGGCGCCCTCATCGTTTGTTTGGTTATTTCATACAATTTAGAATGAAAATGCAGAAAATAAGCACGTTAAGTTGTGCTTCACAAGATTATACGTTAATATTATTAGAAACGGTAGTTTTATTATAATCCCTATAACGGATAACAGTGGCCACTATATTCCGTTTTAAGGATTATAATAAAACTAAACAATATAAAACTACCGCTTCTAATAATATTAACGTATAATCTTGTGAAGCACAACTTAACGTGCTTATTTTCTGCATTTTCATTCTAAATTGTATGAAATAACCAAGCAAACGCTGAGGGCGCCACTGTGCGGTCGGCACAGTCTTAAACATTCATCAGTGCTACAATCATCTGTATCGGTATCGGTAGCTACGCTTGTATTATCGACAACGGAATGATATTGCCAAATAATTTGAGATATTTATGTAATACTAGCTGCGCCCCGCGGTTTCACCCGCGTAAGTTTTGATCCCGTGGGAATATCTGGATAAAAAGTATTCTATGTGTTATTCTGATGTATAAACTATATTACTGTAAAGTTTCATCAAAATCCGGTCAGTAGTTTTTGCGTGAAAGAGTAACAAACATCCATCCTCACAAACTTTCGCATTTATAATATTTACTAGCTGCGCCCCGCGGTTTCACCCGCGTAAGTTTTGATCCCGTGGGAATATCGGGATAAAAAGTATCCTATGTGTTATTCTGATGTATAAGCTATATTACTGTAAAGTTTCATCAAAATCCGTTCAGTAGTTTTCGCGTGAAAGAGTAACAAACATCCATACATCCATACATACAAACTTTCGCATTTATAATATTAGTAGGATAGTAGGATATTATTAGTAGGATAGGATAGGATTTAACAAAAAAATAAATAGTATTTCTTTACTAACCAAAATAAATTTAATATTAGCTCATTAATAACGATAACCATCATCATATTTTTGTTTTCGTAATTTTGAAAAAAACACCTAATCCAGAAAAAAAACTAATTGTTTTCATGTTTTTTTTTTTCATCTCAGATAAACCGTTTTTTTACAACTCTATTCGTGTGCCGAAGCGGGATATGGGCCGCATTCCAGGGTGGTGCTTAGTTAATTCGCACGAGTTATAGGTCTACAAAGAAAGCGGTTAATTTCCCCTAAGATGCCTCGATATTTTAACAAATACTCAGATGTTAAAAAAATATTCGATCAAGTGAACCAATCTTCACTATGTTTACTTAAAGTTGTGACTATTTAAAAAAAAAAACATTCACGTTTAATACCCGTCCTACCTACCACTTACAACTTTAATCAATTGCATTAATTGCATCCTGTTGTACTGTAGGAGTAATTCTTCCATTCATCGAGTGTATCAGCGCCAGTGGAATCTCAACTTTAGCCACCGAGATACAACGTTCAAAATTATTTGTAAGTAAACAATATACAAAAGACAATTTTATTTTAATCACTCGTATCGAACAATCGGACGACGCCACCACAGACAATGAGCTGTAATTACGCCATTCTCTTTGACAAAAATATGTTTTCTATTTTTACTATCAGTTGGAAAATAGAAAATTCTTCAAGATTGTCTCCTTGGGCATACTCTTGTGTCTTACTATTTTTAGTCTTTGATCTTGGTTTGAAAATGCATTGAGAGTATATTTTCTTTATGATATAACATAACACAACATAATCAGCCTATAATATTCCCATCGCTGGGATCCTCTCCCTCCCGATCCTCTCTATGAGAGAGAGTGGGCCGTAATCCACCACGTGGGCCCAGTGCGGTCCAGTGCGGGCTTTATGATATGAAACGCTTTATACACCGGAGGCCTACTATTGTTGATGCCCTATGATTCTTTTGCATATTTTTTCATATACATGTACATTTTACTATTTTAAATGTTATCTTATGTAAATATTGGCCCCGATTCTGTCGTTCACAAACTAAACAAAATTTAAGTTCAGTGCATCTTTTTCTTTCTATTTCTTTAGGAAAAGGACAGAAGATACATTTCAAATTAGTCAGCGCCTGACGTAAATTGACGTATTTTTAGAAGCCAATTTTTTAATCTCGTCTTACTTGTGTATAGATTATCTAATTTGACAGGACTAAACTAATATTTTATATTCTGTCTTTTTCGTAATGAAATAGAAAGAAAAAGATGCACTGAACTTAAATTTAATTTAGTTTGTGAATAACAGAATCGGGGCCATTATCTTGATTATGTTTAAGTTAATTAAATAAATATTTTATATTTACACAGGTGAAGTGTGTGTGATTTGCAAGCACCAACCCCTAACTTGCACAAAATTATGCGTAGTGCGTGGTTTGCAAGTAATAGATTAATGAATACAGTGCAATATTTTGTTCAAAACTCAAACATACAAATATTTTATTTCCCATAAACCTACATGGGCACTTATGAAACGTCAGAAGCAAAGTGCACGGTTCCAATTTGTCGTTTCCTATGGAAACAACACTGTTACTCTTTTAAAAATAATTGGCTTTTACAATGTTTTCAAATTACAGTGTTAGCAGGTATGGGAGATCAGTGTACGCTTGTTAACAAGTACCAGGTATAGTCAACAACATGGTTAAGTATGCAGGATCGTCGGATATAGTTCAAGTTTAGTAAAAAACCGATCCTGCATACTTATCTCTTTTGTTGACTGTACATAACGAAATAGAAAACGGCCCACAAATCTATAGACTGCAAGGCCTATAGCGTTATCACATTCACAAAATATAAAAGAATCTATATAAAATATAAATAAAAGAATAAAAATAAAAAATGATATTATTGTGAACGGTGACTACCGTTCATCATCCTCTCAACATGATCAAACCGTCTAAGCATACTCTTTTAGATGTTTGTCACTAAATCTTCTTTTAAAACAAAACGTTGCTTTATGATATCATTCCTAAGTCTATTTTTCAGAGTTACCTACACATGCTTCGCAAGGAACGCATTTCCACAGAATGTATTCTACATTCAAATCTTTTTTGTCGCACCCAACATTTTTTTTAATAGTCATAATAGTTAGGGAGGCGAGGTAGCTAAATGGCATAATTCAACGGCGCCGTCGAGACCTATCAAAATCGAAAGATAAAATGATTTCGAAAAGAAAAGCTCGTATGGTAAAAACCATTTTAGCGGTGGGTTTGGCGTGTACGGTTTTTCAAAAATGTTAAAAAAAACAGTTACTTGGGCATTCTCGAGCGCGTCAGATATTCATACTACGTTTGCCCCAAGTGCCTCTGATAACAACGGTATACTAATCTGCCGGTTTGCGTGGTGGGGGCAGGCATATAAAGTAGTCAAAAATGCAAAAAAAAAAAATTTACTCGAGCGCGTCAGATTTTTGGAAGGGGTGTTAAGTAGGCCCCAAGGAAGCTCCCTTTAAAAAAACTGACGATTTCGGCGTGACGATAAGTTGCGATGAATTTTTGAAAATGCAAAAAAAAAAGTTTTTTTGAAATACTCGAGCGCGTCAGATTTTCATAGGGGAGGTTTATCTCGGTATCCTGAAAGCATATTTCCTTAATCTGACAAAAATGTTGGTGGGTTCTCTTAATCTGATCGAAAAAGGTTTTTTGGTTTCTTTTTTTTCCTTTCTTTCTCCTTGATAAAACGGGGAATTTAAGAATGACAATAAAGCGATAGATACAACCAACGTAAATGTAGTAGGAATTGTATTATTTATTGTATAAAAAAAAATGAAATGAAATACAAATTGTATTGTTATGTATGACCTTTACATTTTTGCTCAATACAATTCATCAAAGTTTCCAGCACATTCGAGAAATATACCGTCGGGTCTTTTCTCTCTCTTCAATCGTCGTTATACTGAGGGCACATAGGTCTACGGTAGGGGACCATAAACATATATATATATATATATATTAGGGTGTACCGAAAATTCCCTTCTACCGCTTCTTTCCCCACCATCAATGTTGCGAAATAAAGGAAAAATACTGGTAGGACGGCATATTTCCGCGAAGCGCTCAGTCTGTATTACATGTTTATGGCAAATTCCTCTTTTTTGCTTCAATTCTTCACTTCGTTTTGCTTACAGTACGTCCAAAAAACAATTTGAGGATCAACAGGCTATTGAATAATATATATGAAACTGTACATGTTAATAATACACACATCAAAAGTGTCTAGGGATCAAGCATTTTTATGCGGATTTCTTGAGATTGAGATGTGGCTTTGTAATAAATTTATGATTTTATAAATTTATATGGATCCTTTTTGGTGCATTTCATAATTTGAATCAGGAACTGTGAATCAAATTCGAGTAAAAGATGAAAATCAGCTGTCAATATTTTCCCTATAAAAACATACAACGCATTGAAGACATTATTAGTGCTACTGTTTCCCTACTACTGATTAAAACCAACGTTATTATGGAGCGGCGACGTCATTTAAGCAGGGAAGAAATGCTCAGAGCCGTGGGAATGATAGAAGCTGGTTCCCGGCAACGTACTGTGGCTTTAGCTCTGAATACAAGTCAGAGTGTTATCAGTCGACTTTGGACACGTTACCGAAGCACTGGTACCGTGGCTGAGCGCCATGGAGGACGGTATCGCTGCACCACACGGAGACAAGACCGATACATTCAAATCTTAACTCGAAGAGCTCCAACAATAACCGCCATGATGTTAGCCGTGAGGCTTCATCACTCTTCAGGGAACTTAATTAGCGACCAAACAGTCAGAAACCGCTTGCATGAAGTGAACCTTCATTCCCGAAGACCGCTACGGGTACCACCTATAGCAATGCACAATCGTAGGATTCGATATCAATGGGCTCTTGAACACAGAAATTGGGCAGAAGAACAATGGCGTTTCGTGTGCTTTTCTGATGAGTCTCGTTTTGGTATGAGACCGGATACAAGACGTATACGACACTGGAGAACCCCTGGACGCCAACAGCGATTAAAATCCTGCCAGGAAGTCCATCCTTATAGTGGTGGAACCATCATGGTATGGGCGGGTATTTGGATCGGCGGAAGAACTGAGTTGATTTGGATCAGAGGCAACCTCAACGCTCAAATTTATGCTGAGACGATTGTATCAGACGTCATCGTTCCTCTACAAGTGCAAATCGGTCCCTTATTTCAGTTAATGCATGATAATGCACGACCGCACACCGCAAGAGTTGTAAGACAGACTCTCGCCGCAGCTAACATCAATGTCCTGCCCTGGCCTGCTCAGTCGCCAGACTTGAACCCGATTGAGCATGCATGGGATATGCTACAGAGAAGAGCTCTGCCGAATATGGAGGGTATCCAGTCGCAAGAAGACCTTTTTTTGTTGTTGCAACGAACATGGGCGGCCATTCCACAGCGTGATTTGGATGAACTCATTTTGAGTATGCCAAACCGATGTTCTTGTGTTGTTAGTGTTCGCGGTAGAAACACGGATTATTAATTGTTTAAGTTACCCAATAAAATTTTAGAGAAAACTGTTATTTCAGTCTTTTTTTCGAACTTTTGTGTTAGTGGTTCAAATGTCAAAAATCCCTTTATTAGGAAAATGGCAAATTTCTTTATTAATGCAAAGGTGACTTGGTTTATCGTTACTGTGACAAACGAAAACACTTTATTTGATGAATCCTTAAAGAAAATTTTAATTAATATCAATCAGGAGAAAAGTTATTGCAAAAATATATGTTGATCCCTAGACACTTTTGATGTGTGTACTTTTGTATACAGATAGGTACGCGTAGCTTTTTCCGAGTCCACGAAAATTGCCGAGAAGCTTTAGAAAAAAAAAAATTGTGAGATATAATAAAAGTCACATAATTTAATTATCGTTATTTCATATCAATTTTTTTTAACACCCTCAGTTTTCGAGATATACTCAAAAAACCGGGAGTTTGAGTTTTTATGATGCTTCAAGTCAAAAAGTTTTAACTTTGGACAAAAATGTATAGAGACCTTTTTTGTGTAAAATAAAATTTTTTTTTTTGTTTATTTAAACTTTTTTTTTGTAAGATGAATCGTTCGCGACTTATATGCCGCAACGCATTTTTCGGAAGACGAAATGGCTTCTCCACACTTCTGGTCATGCGGAAACCGGCAGATTTTGTATTTTTAGTGAGTTTTAGATTATATTCTTCAAAATAAAAAAATAAAAAATCGCGCTCGAGAATGCCGGATTAACGTTTTTTTTTTACAAGTTCGCGACCCTATAACTCGGCGGCGTCAAGGACTTAGAGCCTGTCCAGAAAGCGCGATTTACGCGCGAGTCCACTCGCGCATAGGCACTCGCGCGTTCTCGAGTTACTAGAGCTGCATACATTCCGTCCAGATGCTCTCGCGCGTTACCTCACTCGCGCGTAAAACGCTTGCAATGAGCGGGACTCTCGACTCGCTCGTTTTACGCGCGAGCGCCGCGCGAGTCGAGATACTCCGGCGCCGTTGCAGCGTCCAGTACTACGCGCGTGTCCGTGGCGAGTGGACGTATTCGTTTAAAAATGGAGCGTGAAAACTTTGACACGGAACTTTTTATTGATGAAATTGAGAAAAGGGTAGCTATATGGGATATGGAATCATCTGATTATTCTAATAGAGTTATAAGTAATAATATAATCATCTGATAATTCTATTATTCTAGTAAAGTTATAAACATACTATGCGTCATTCTGTCACGTAGATGCACGTTAAATCGTCGACTTTGTCTTCGTTTACGACGTCTCCATCGACAGTATGCAAGCCACAACACAACCGCTGTATCCGAGTCCATTTTTATAACTGACCAAATCCGTCTCATCACATACGCGCGTGATTTCGCCGCATCTGGACGCAATACAAATCAAAACGCGCGAGTGGACTCGCGCGTAAATCGCGCTTTCTGGACAGGCTCT
>OX438683.1:0-15357 GCA_949316385.1 Globia sparganii
ATTTAAATAGCTTATAAATTAGAGCATAATATTGAAGATATTAAGGAGATAATATTATCTTTAAATAATTAAAAATTTATAAAAATATTTTATTTTATTTTTACAATGAAAATGTAAAGTTTTTGATTAAACTATATAAATAGAAATATTAATGGAATTAAACCACTAAAAATTAAGTTAGCAGCTTAATTTTAATCTTTATATTTCTTTTATATTATTTAATTGGAATTTAATTCAATTTTATCATTAACAGTGATATACCTCTTCTTTGGTTTCAATTAATTAATTATATTATATTTAAATAAATAATAATAATATATATATATATATATATATATATATAATAATAATAATAATAATAAATAAGGAGTTATTATAACTCTTTCTTTTAAGTCGAAATTAAATGCATAATTGCTTCTTATTTAAGATAAATTAAAAAATTAATATTTTTTGAGTGCAAATCAAATGTTTTATTTAAACTATAATCCTGTTTAATTAGTTCAATTTAATATATTTTGATTTCATTCATGATATAAGCCAATTAGTAAAATTAAAATAAAAAAAAATCTAATTTTTGTTCAAAAAATAAAATTTACTAATTTAAACAGTGGAATAATAGGAAAAATAAGGGCAATTTCAACATCAAAAATTAAAAAAATTACGGTAATTAAGAAAAAATGTAAGGAGAAAGGAATTCGTGCTGAAGATTTAGGATCAAATCCACATTCAAATGGGGAGCATTTTTCCCGATCTGAAAAAGTTTTTTTCGAAAGAATAATAGATAAAAATATTATAATATTAGAAATTAATAAAATAATAAAAAAAATATTTGTTATTAAGATAATTATTTATATTAAAATTATTAAACTTTTTGATTGGAAGTCAAATATACTAAATATATTATATAAATAATTAATTTCCCCATCAATAAATAGAAATGTAAAGGAATAATCATACTACATCTACAAAATGTCAATATCAAGCTGCTGCTTCAAATCCAAAGTGATGATTTCTAGAAAAATGATTATTTAAATGACGAATTAGACAAATAAATAAAAATAGTGTTCCAATAATAACATGTAATCCATGAAATCCGGTTGCCATAAAGAATGTTGATCCATAAATACTATCAGCAATAGTAAAAGGAGCTTCAAGATATTCATAGGCTTGAAGAATTGTAAAATAAATTCCTAAAATAATTGTGATAAAAAGACCTTGAGTTATTTGAGAATTATTATTTTCTATGATAGCATGATGAGCTCATGTAATAGATACTCCTGATCTAATTAAAATAATTGTATTTAATAAGGGAATTTGGAAAGGATTAAAGGGAATAATTCTAGTTGGAGGTCAAATAGCCCCAATTTCGATATTAGGGGCAAGTCTTCTGTGAAAAAATGCTCAGAAAAAAGAAACAAAGAAAAAAATTTCAGATACAATAAATAAGATTATTCCCCATCGAAGACCTTTAGTTACTAAAATTGTATGTTTACCTTGTAAAGTTCCTTCACGACTAATATCTCGTCATCATTGATATATTGTAAAAATAACAATTAAATAACCTAAAATTAATAAGTTTATATTAAAATTATGGAATCATTTTACTATTCCTGAAACAAGAACTATTACTCCGATAGCTCCGGTTAAAGGTCATGGACTGTAATCTACTAAATGAAATGGGTGATTAAAATTTGTTTTCATTAATTTACTTCTCTAGAGTATAATGTTCTTAAAATTGCAATTACATATGATTGAATAATAGCAACAGCTGATTCTAAAATTAATAATAAGATTTGAATGATAATTAATAAAATAATAAAATAAGAACTTATTCTAGGGCCAGTTCCTCTTAAAAGAGTTATTAATAAATGTCCTGCAATTATATTAGCAGTTAAACGAACAGCTAAAGTTCCTGGTCGAATAATATTTCTAATAGTTTCAATTAAAACTATAAATGGCATTAAAATAGATGGAGTTCCTTGTGGAATTATATGGATAAATATATGTTGGGAATTATTAATTCATCCATAAATTATAAATCTTAGTCATAAAGGTAAAGAAATTGATAAAGATAATGTTAAATGTCTTGTTCTAGTAAAAATATATGGGAATAACCCTAAGAAATTATTAAATAAAATAAATGAAAATATAGAAATAAAAATAAAAGTAGATCCTTGAAAATAATTATTTTTTAATAAAGTTTTAAATTCATTATGAAGTTTTAATAAAATAAAATTTCAAAAATAATAATGACGATTAGGAATTAATCAAAATGAATATGGGATAAATATAATTCCTAATATTGTTCTTACTCAATTAAAAGGAATATTAAAAAGATTAGTTGATGGGTCAAAAATTGAAAATAAGTTACTTATCATTTTCAATTGAAATTTTTTAATTTTAAATTAAAGTTATTATTTTTATTATTTGAAATTTTTTTATTAAAAATATAATAATTTATAATATTAAAAATTAAATAAATTAATAAAAAAAAAATAAAAGAAATTAATCAATTAATTGGTATTATTTGTGGAATAAAAGAATATTACATAAGTAATAATTTAAATTTGACATGTTTATGTTATAATTTTAACTAATTCTTTCTTTAATTTCATTAGAAGTAAATGCTAATTTACTATAAAATGGTTTAAGAGACCAGTACTTGCTTTCAGTCATCTAATGAAGAATAATTATTAACTCAATTAATAAAATTTTTAATTGAAATTCTTTCAATTACGATAGGTATAAATCTATGATTAGCCCCACAAATTTCAGAACATTGTCCATAAAAAATGCCAGGTCGGTTAATAAAAAAATTAGTTTGATTAAGTCGTCCAGGGTTAGCATCTACTTTTACACCTAAAGAAGGAACAGTTCAAGAGTGGATTACATCTGTAGCTGTCACTATAATTCGAATTTGGTTATTTATAGGTAAAATAATTCGATTATCTACATCTAATAAACGAAAATTATTAGGAGATATTTCATTAGAGGGGATTATGTATGAATCAAATTCAATGTTATGAAAATCTGAATATTCATATCTTCAATATCATTGATGTCCAATAGATTTTAAAGTAATTAAAGGATTATTTAACTCATCTAATAAATATAATAAGCGTAAAGAGGGTAAAGCAATAAAAATTAAAGTAATTGCTGGTAAAATAGTTCAAATTAATTCAATTATTTGTCCTTCTAATAAAAATCGATTAATATATTTGTTAAATAAGAGTCTTGATATTAAATAACCAACTAAAATTGTAATTATAATAAGAATAATTAAAGTATGATCATGAAAAAAAATAATTTGTTCTATTAATGGGGATGCTCCATTTTGTAAATTAAAATTAGATCATGTTGCAATTTCTAAAAAAAGGATATACCTTTATAAATGGGGTTTAAATCCATCACATATAATCTGCCATATTAGAATGAATTTCTTAAAATAGGTAATTCATTATATGAATGTTCAGCAGGAGGTAAATTTTGATATCATTCAATTGAAGATGATAAATTTAATGTAAATAAAGCAATTCGTTGATTAATTAATGATTCTCAAACAATAATTAATATAAATATGATGGCTAATAAAGAAATATAAGATCCTAAAGATGAGATAATATTTCAAGAAATATAAGAATCCGGATAATCTGAATATCGTCGAGGTATACCCGCTAAACCTAAAAAATGTTGTGGGAAAAAAGTTAAATTAACTCCAATGAATATAACGAAAAATTGAATTTTTAAGAGATAAGGATTTAAAGATAAACCTGTAAATAAGGGATATCAATGAATAAATCCCCCTAAGATAGCAAATACAGCTCCTATAGATAAAACATAATGAAAATGTGCTACTACATAATAAGTATCATGAAGAGTAATATCAATTGATGAATTTGATAAAATTACTCCTGTTAAACCCCCTACTGTAAATAAAAATACAAACCCTAATCTTCATAAAATAGAAGGAGAATAGTTAATTTGTGTTCCATGGAAAGTAGCTAATCATCTAAAAATTTTAATTCCAGTAGGAACAGCAATAATTATTGTTGCTGAAGTGAAATAAGCTCGAGTATCAATATCTATACCTACTGTAAATATATGATGAGCTCAGACAATAAATCCTAATAATCCAATTGCTAATATAGCATAAATTATTCCTAAACAACCAAATGTTTCTTTTTTACCTCTTTCTTGTGAAATAATATGAGAAATTATACCAAATCCCGGTAAAATTAAAATATAAACTTCTGGATGCCCAAAAAATCAAAATAAATGTTGGTATAAAATTGGATCTCCTCCTCCCGCAGGGTCAAAGAATGATGTATTTAAATTTCGATCAGTTAATAACATAGTAATAGCTCCTGCTAAGACAGGTAAGGATAATAATAATAAAAATGCGGTAATTCCTACTGCTCAAATAAATAAAGGTATTTGATCAAAAGATAAACTATTTAATCGTATATTAATAATTGTAGTAATAAAATTAATAGCACCTAAAATAGAAGAAATTCCAGCTAAATGTAAGGAAAAAATAGCTAAATCTACAGAACTTCCTCCATGAGCAATATTAGATGAAAGTGGGGGGTACACTGTTCATCCTGTTCCTGCTCCATTTTCTACGATTCTTCTTGAAATTAATAAAGTTAATGAGGGGGGAAGCAATCAAAAACTTATATTATTTATTCGTGGAAATGCTATATCTGGAGCTCCTAATATTAAAGGAACTAATCAATTTCCAAATCCTCCAATTATAATAGGTATAACTATAAAAAAAATTATAATAAAAGCATGAGCTGTAACAATAGTATTATAAATTTGATCATCACCAATTAAAGATCCGGGGTTTCCTAATTCAGCTCGAATTAGTAATCTTAAAGAGGTTCCTACCATACCTGCTCAAATTCCAAAAATAAAATATAATGTTCCAATATCTTTATGATTTGTTGAATAAAGTCATTTTCGCTATAAAATAAAATGGCTGAGGTATAAGCGATAAATTGTAAATTTATTTACGAGAAATTTCTCTTTTATTAAAATTAGTCTTATATTCAATAATGATGTAAAATTGCAAATTTTAAGGAATAGAAATTTCTATTAAGGCTTAAAGAATAATTTCTTTATAAATAATTTTGAAGATTATTAGTTTAATTTAACTTAAAACCTTAATAAAAAAAGAAAGTTCTTAAAATTATTCCCATTAAAGAAATAAAAGAAAAAAAATTAATTATTAAAAAATAATTATTTTTAATAAAAATTTTTAATCATTTTATTTTTAAATAATTAAATATAAAAGCAGAATATCTGATACGAATATAAAAAAATAATATAATTAAGCTTATTATAATAAAAATAAAAGTTAATAAATATATATTACTATTAATTAAAAAATTAATAATAATTCACTTAGGAAAAAATCCAATAAAAGGGGGTAATCCTCCTAAAGAAAGAAAATTGATTAATAAATTAATTTTAATAAAAAAATTCATATTATTAATAAATAATTGATTAATAAAATATATATTTAATATATAAAATAAAAAACATATAATTCTAATTATAAAAGAATATAAAAAAATATAAAAAAATCATAAAGTTTCTCTAATTATAATAGAAGAGAGTATTCACCCTAAATTATTAATTGAGGAAAAAGCTATTAATTTACGCAAAGAAGTTTGGTTTAAACCTCCAATAGCTCCAATTATAATATTTATAATAATAATAATGATAATAAAAGTTTTATTTAAATAATAAGATAAAATAATTATAGGGGTAATTTTTTGTCAAGTTATTAAAATAAATCTATTAAATCAAGATAAACCTTCAATAATATTGGGGAATCAAAAATGAAAGGGGGTTCTTCCTATTTTTATAAGTATTGAAGAATTTATTATGATAGAAATAAAATTATTTATTTCAAAATTTTTTATAAAAATTATTTTAATTAAAATTGTAAATAAAAAATTAATAGATGCAATAGATTGAGTAAGAAAATATTTTAATGATGCTTCAGTTGATAATAAATTATTAGAGTTAGAAATTAAAGGGATAAATCTTAAAAGATTAATTTCTAACCCAATTCAACATCCAAATCATGAATTAGAAGAAATAGAAATTAAAGTTCTAAAAAATAAAATAAAGAGAAAAAATATCTTATTAGAATTAATAAAAAAAAAAATTTAAAATAAGAAATAATATTTCTTTTTAAGAATTTACAATTCATTTTATATACATTATATTTTAGTGTAAGATGCACAATAGTTTTTGATATTATTAGATATAGTTTAATTCTATAAAATATAATAAAGGTAAAATAATTACTTAATTTATCCTATCAGAATAACCCTTTAATCAGGCACTTTATTTTTAAAAAAAAGGTATTTCCTTTATATTTGGGGTATGAACCCAAAAGCTTAATTTAGCTTATTTTTAAGTTTTTTATATTATTTATATGAAATTTTATTAAAAATGGTTTTAATAAAATTAATTATTAAATATTATATTAAAATTTTAATATATTAATAATTATATAAACGTTAATTTATTAAGAAAATTAATATTAATTATATTAATATTATATAATATATATTAATATTAATTGTTTAATTTCCAATTTAGGTTTTAATATGAATATTATAAAAAGAAAATAAAAGAAATTATTTAAAATTTAATAATTAATATTAAATATTTTAATATAAAAAAAAAAAAAAAAAAATCTATTTAAAAAAATTTACATATAAATAAAATTTTTATGTTTTAAATATTTTATTTTAAATTTATTTTACATATAAATTTTAGTGTTAATTTTAAATTATTTTAATAATAATTTATAATATATAGTAGTAATTAATATTAAATTATTTAAGAAATTAAGATTTAGTAATATTTTAATTAATAACAAATTTTGTGCCAGCAGTTGCGGTTATACAAAAATTAAATTAAATTTTATTAGTAATTAATTAATAAATTATTTTATAATAGAAATTTTAAATTATTAGGTGAAATTTTAATTTAATAAAATTTTATATAGTTAATTATGATTTAATAAATTTTATAAAAAACTAGGATTAGATACCCTATTATTAAAATTTAAAATTAAAATACTAAAATAGTAGATAATTATTTATTGAAACTTAAATAATTTGGCGGTATTTTAGTTCATTTAGAGGAATCTGTTTAATAATTGATAATCCACGAATAAATTTACTTAATTTATAATTTTGTATATCGTTGTTAAAAAAATATTTTTTAATAAAATTAATATTTAAAAATTATAATATAAATTTAAATCAGATCAAGATGCAGATTATAATTAAGAATATAATGGATTACAATAAATTTATTTAAATGAATATTAATTTGTAAAAATTAATTGAAAGTGGATTTAAATGTAATTTTATTTAATTTAATAAAATGATTAAAAATTAAAATATGTACATATTGCCCGTCGCTTTCATATAATTAATAAGTTGAAATAAGTCGTAACAAAGTAGAGGTACTGGAAAGTGTTTCTAGAAAGAACAAATTAGAGCTTGAATTTAAAGTATTTCATTTACATTGAAAGGATATTAAAAATTAATTAATTTGAGGGGGAAAATTAATAAATAAATTAATAAAAAAAAAATTTTTAATTAAAAATATTTTAAAGGGGGGTTAAAGTATTTTTAAAGAAAAAATTAAATAATTTATAATAAATTAGTATTGTGAAAGAATTTTGAAATAATTGAAATAAAAAATTAATTAAAAGTAATTTTTATTTGATGTATCTTGGGTATCAGAGTTTATTAAAAAATATTTTTAGTTAAAAAATTCTCGAATTTAAAAGAGATAGTTAATTAATAAAGTTATTGTGGCATAAATATTTTAAATAATTAATTGGAAATGAAATGTTAATCGTTTTTAAATATATCTAGTTTTTTTAGAAAAAAATTTAATTTTATTTTATTTAAATAAAAAATTAATTAATTAATTTTTTATTTAAATAAAATTATATTTTAGGGGATAAGCTTTAATTTAAATTTATATAAATATGAATTAAATTTAATTAAAATTTTTATGATTTATATTGTTAAAAAATTTTAATTTATTATAAATAATTTTAAATAAAATAAAATTTAATAAATTTTTATGTTATTTATAAAAAAAAATTTTTTAATAAAATAAAATTTGATATAATGATAAAATTAGTATATGAAATGAAATATTAAATTAATTATTTTTAATTAAGTTAAATAAAAGGAATTCGGCAAAAATTTATATTCACTTGTTTATCAAAAACATGTCTTTTTGAAAATAATATAAAGTCTAATCTGCCCACTGATTTAGTAATTGAAGGGCTGCAGTATATTGACTGTACAAAGGTAGCATAATCATTAGTCATTTAATTGATGACTTGTATGAAGGATTGAATGAGATATAAGCTGTCTCTTATTTATATTTATAGAATTTAATTTTTTAATTAAAAAGTTAAAATAAAATAAAAAGACGAGAAGACCCTATAGAGTTTTATAATTGATTTAATTAAGATTATTTAAATAAAAAAAATTAAAATTAAATTAATTATTTTGTTGGGGTGACAAAAAAATATATTTAACTTTTTTTATTTATAAAACATTTATAAGTGATTATATGATCCAGTATTATTGATTAAAAGAAAAAATTACCTTAGGGATAACAGCGTAATTTTTTTTTTTAGTTCAAATAAGAAAAAGAGTTTGCGACCTCGATGTTGGATTAAGATAAAATTTAAATGCAGAAGTTTAAAATTTTTGATCTGTTCGATCATTAAAATCTTACATGATCTGAGTTCAAACCGGTGTGAGCCAGGTTGGTTTCTATCTTTTATAAAATAAAATATTTTAGTACGAAAGGATTAAATATTTAAATTAAATTTATAATTAATTGAATTTTATTAATTTTATTTATAAAAATAAATAAAAATGAAATTATAAATATATATATATGTATAATATATATACTATTTTGGCAGAAAAATGTGATGATTTTAGAGTTCATTAATATATAATTAGAGTTATATAGATAGTATATGTTTATATTAGATATTTATATAATTGTAGTTGGTTTATTAATTTTAATTATTGGGGTTTTAATTGGAGTTGCTTATTTAACTTTATTAGAACGTAAGGTTTTAGGTTATATTCAAATTCGTAAGGGTCCTAATAAAGTTGGATTTTTGGGGATTTTACAACCTTTTTCAGATGCTATTAAATTATTTACTAAAGAACAAACTTATCCAAATTTTTCTAATTATATTTGTTATTATTTTTCTCCTGTTGTAAGATTTATTTTATCATTGATAATTTGAATATTAATTCCTTATTATTTTAATTTAATTAGTTTTAATTTAGGGGTTTTATTTTTTTTATGTTGTACTAGACTAGGGGTTTACACTGTTATAGTTGCAGGGTGGTCATCAAATTCAAATTATGCATTATTAGGGGGGTTACGAGCTGTAGCTCAAACAATTTCTTATGAAGTTAGATTAGCTTTAATTTTAATATCTAGAATTATTATAATTATAAGTTTTAATTTAATAAATTTAGTTTTATATCAAGAATTTATTTGATTTATTTTTTTAATATTTCCTTTAAGTTTATGTTGAATAAGATCTAGATTAGCTGAAACTAATCGAACTCCTTTTGATTTTGCTGAGGGTGAAAGTGAATTAGTTTCTGGGTTTAATATTGAATATAGAAGTGGGGGATTTGCTTTAATTTTTTTGGCTGAATATTCAAGAATTTTATTTATAAGAATATTATTTGTTTTAATATATTTAGGGGGTTTTAATTTAAGAATTATATTTTATTTAAAATTAATATTAATTTCTTTTTTATTTATTTGAGTGCGGGGAACTTTACCTCGTTATCGATATGATAAATTAATATATTTAGCTTGAAAAAGATATTTACCAATTTCTTTAAATTTTTTATTATTTTTTTTAGGGTTTAAAATTTTATTATAATTTAATTTTTTTTTAGTATAAATTAATAGAAATATAATTCTTTCTTAAGTTTTCAAAACAAATGCTTATTACAAGCTCATTAATTTATTAATTAAATAGTAGATTATCTCAATATTTATTTATAAAAGGATTAATAATAAAATAAGAGAAATAAAAAATAGTTAATAATTGTCCTGTAATAATATAAGGATCTTCAACTGGTCGAGCTCCAATTCAAGTTAATAAAATAACAATTGTTACTATAGATCAAAATAGAATTTGATTGATAGGATAAAATTGAATTCCTTGAATTTTTTTATTAAAAGTGAAGGGTAAAATAATTAAAATTAAAATAGATATTACTAAAGCAATTACCCCTCCTAATTTATTAGGAATTGATCGTAAAATTGCATATGCAAATAAAAAATATCATTCTGGTTGAATATGAACAGGTGTTACTAAAGGATTAGCTGGAATGAAATTATCAGGATCTCCTAATAAGTATGGGTTTGTTAATGTTAAAATAGTTAATAAAAATAATAAAATAATAAATCCAATTAAATCTTTAAAAGTAAAGAATGGATGAAATGGAATTTTATCTAAATTTCTATTTATTCCTAATGGGTTATTAGAACCTGTTTGATGAAGGAATAATAAGTGAATTATTGTTATTATAAGAATAATAAAAGGCAATAAAAAATGAAAGGTATAAAATCGTGTTAGTGTAGCATTATCTACTGCAAATCCTCCTCAAATTCAATTTACTAATATTACACCTAAAGAAGGAATGGCTGATAAAAGATTTGTAATAACAGTTGCCCCTCAAAATGATATTTGACCTCAAGGTAAAACATAACCTATAAAAGCTGTTGCTATTAGTAAAAATAAAATAATTACCCCTACTATTCAAGTATATTTTAAATTAAATGATTCATAATAAATTCCTCGGCCAATATGTAGATAAATACAAATAAAAAAGAAAGAAGCTCCATTAGCATGGAGAGTTCGAATTAATCAACCATAATTTACATTTCGGCAAATATAATTTACACTATAAAATGCTATTTCAATATTAGCTGTGTAATATATAGTTAAAAATAATCCTGTTAAAATTTGAATAATTAAACATAAGGCCAATAATGATCCAAAATTTCATCAAGCTGAAATATTAGAAGGTGAGGGTAAATCAATTAGCGAACCATTAATAATTTTTAAAATAGGATGAGTTTTTCGTAAAGTTATAAAATTATTTATCATTAGGTTAATTTAAAGATGATCGAATTGGACCATAAAAAATATTAGTAATTTTTACAACGGCAATTAAAGTAATAAATAAATAAATTACTAATATTATTATAATTAAAAATGTTTGATTATTATATAGTTTTCTTAAATTAATTTTATTTTCATTATTAAAAAATAATATTAAATCAAAAAAATTAATTATATCTGAATTTATTGAAAGATTTATTCAAGATATGTTATTAAAAAATATAAATTGAATTATTATTATTAAAATTAATAAAAAAAAAATTCTTTTTTTTATGTTAATTATAGGGTTAAATATTTCATTTGATGCAATTCTTGATACATAAATAAAAAGTACTAATAAACCCCCTAAGAAAGTAAGAAATAAAATATAAGAAAATCAATAAGTTTTAATTATTATTCCTGTTAAAAGACAGGTTAATAAAGTTTGAATTAAAATTATTAATCCTATGGATAAAGGATTGTTTAAAAAAAATATAAAAAAAGAAATTATAATTAATAATAATGAAAGAGTTAATTTAATAATATCAAATCAAAGAATAGTTTAATTAAAATAATAATTTTGGAGATTATTGATAAAGAAATTCTTTTTCTTTGAAGTTTTTAAAGTAATTTACTTAACTTTGATTTACAAGACCAATATTTTTTTAAACTATAAAAACTGAATGATAATTTTAAATATATGAATTATTTTTATTTTAATATATGTAGTAGGAAATTTAATTTTTATTTCTAAACATAAACATTTATTAATTGTATTACTTAGATTAGAATTTATTGTTTTAAGAATGTTTTTTTTTTTATTAATTTATTTAAGTTTTATTGATTATGATATATACATATTAATAGTATTTTTAGTTTTTTCAGTTTGTGAGGGGGCTTTAGGCCTATCTATTTTGGTTTCTATAATTCGAACTCATGGAAATGATTATTTTCAAAGATTTAATTTATTATAAGGAAAAAAATTTTAAAAAATAAATGATAAAATTTTTAATTATAATAATTTTTATAATTCCTTTTTGTTTTATAAAAAATATATTTTGAATGGTTCAAATAATATTATTTTTATTAATATTTTTATTTATAAATTTAAGAATAAGATTAAATTTATTTTGTAATTTAAGATATATAATATCTTGTGATATTATATCTTATGGTTTAATTATATTAAGAATTTGGATTTCTATTTTAATAATTATAGCTAGAGAAAATTTATATAAAATAAATTTTTATATAAATTTTTTTTTATTTAATGTTATTTTTTTATTAATTATATTATATTTAACTTTTAGAACAATAAATATGTTTCTTTTTTATTTATTTTTTGAGGGGAGTTTAATTCCTACTTTATTATTAATTATTGGTTGAGGATATCAACCTGAACGGATTCAAGCTGGTATATATTTATTATTTTATACTTTATTTGTTTCTTTACCTTTATTAATAGGGATTTTTTATATTTTTGGGGAAATAAATTGCATAATAATTTATTTTTTAAAATTTTTTAATATAAATATTTATATATTATATTTTTCTATAATTTTAGCTTTTTTAGTAAAAATACCAATATATTTTGTTCATTTATGATTACCTAAAGCTCATGTTGAAGCTCCTGTTTCAGGTTCTATAATTTTAGCTGGTATTATGTTAAAATTAGGGGGGTATGGTTTATTACGTTTATTAATTTTTTTACAGGAAATTAATTTAAAATTAAATTATATTATGATTGTTATTAGATTAATTGGGGGATTTTATATTAGATTAAAATGTTTTTGTCAAGTAGATATTAAGTCATTAATTGCTTATTCTTCTGTTGCTCATATGAGAATTGTTATTAGTGGGATTATAGTTATAAATTATTGGGGGTTTATTGGAGCATATATTTTAATAATTGGTCATGGATTATGTTCATCAGGGATATTTTGTTTAGCTAACATTAGCTATGAACGATTGCATAGACGAAGATTATATATTAATAAAGGAATAATAAATTTTATACCTTCAATAAGATTATGGTGATTTTTATTAATATCTTCTAATATAGCTGCCCCCCCTAGATTAAATCTTATAGGTGAAATTAGTTTAATTAATAGATTAATAAGATGATCTTGAATTTCTATAATAATATTGACATTAATTTCTTTTTTTAGTGCTGGTTATAGTTTATATTTATATTCATTTGTTCAACATGGGAAATATTATTCAGGAATTTATAGATATTATACGGGTGTTTCTCGAGAATATTTAATGTTAATATTACATTGATTGCCTTTAAATATTTTAGTTTTAAAGATTGACTATAGAATAATTTGATTTTATTTAAATAATTTAATTAAAATATTGATTTGTGGTGTCAAAAATATGAGTAATTCATTTTAAATTATTAATAATATAAAATATTCAATTTGTTTTATTTCATTTATTTTTTTATTAATAATAAGAATATTAAATTTTTTTTTTATAATTTATTTTATTATGAATAATATAGTTATTTTATTAGAGTGAGAAATTATTTCTTTTAATTCAATAACGATTATTATATCTATTTTATTGGATTGAATATCTTTATTGTTTATAATATTTGTTTTTTTAATTTCTTCTGTTGTTATTTATTATAGAAAAAGATATATAAGATCTGAATTAAATTTAATACGATTTATTATCTTAGTTTTATTATTTGTTTTTTCAATAATATTATTAATTATTAGTCCTAATATTATTAGTATTTTATTAGGATGGGATGGTTTAGGTTTAGTTTCTTATTGTTTAGTAATTTATTATCAAAATTTAAAATCTTATAATGCTGGTATATTAACTGCTTTAAGAAATCGAATTGGGGATGTTCTTATTTTAATAGCAATTTCTTGAATAATAAATTATGGTAGATGAAATTATATTTTTTATTTAGAGTTTATAAATAATGATTGAGAAATAAAAATAATTGGGGGATTAATTATTATAGCTGCAATAACAAAAAGAGCTCAAATTCCTTTTAGATCTTGACTACCTGCGGCCATAGCTGCCCCTACTCCTGTTTCAGCTTTAGTTCATTCTTCTACTTTAGTTACAGCAGGGGTTTATTTATTAATTCGATTTAATATATTATTATTAGATATATTTTTTTTAAAATTATTATTATTATTATCTGGATTGACAATATTTATAGCTGGGATTTCAGCTAATTATGAATTTGATTTGAAAAAAATTATTGCTTTATCAACTTTAAGACAATTAGGGTTAATAATAAGAATTTTAAGTATAGGATTGCCTGATTTGGCTTTTTTTCATTTATTAACACATGCTATATTTAAAGCTTTATTATTTATATGTGCGGGAGTTATTATTCACATGATAAATGATACGCAAGATATTCGTTTTATAGGTGGAATTAGATTATACATTCCTTTAACTTCTTTATGTATAAATATTTCTAATATAGCTCTTTGTGGTATTCCTTTTTTAGCAGGGTTTTATTCTAAGGATTTAATTTTAGAATTAGTTAGATTTAGAAATTTAAATTTAATAATTTTTTTTTTATATTACATTTCTACTGGGTTAACTATATTTTATACTTTCCGTTTAACTATGTATTTAATAGTAAATGATTATAATTTAATAAGAATTTATAATTTATATGATGAAGATTTTGTTATATTAAAAAGAATATTTGTTTTATTGTTTATAAGAATTGTTAGAGGAAGATTTTTAAGATGATTAATTTTTTCTTATCCTTATATAATTTATTTACCTTTTAATTTAAAAATAATAGTAATTTATGTTAGATTAATTGGAGGTTTAATAGGATATTTTATTAGAAATATAAAAATTTATTCAGTTAATAAATTTATTATAACTTATAATTTAAGAAATTTTTTATGTGTAATATGATTTATGCCCAATTTATCTACTTATGGTTTAAGATATTATTTTTTAAATTTTGGTCAAAATTTATTGAAAAATATTGATTTAGGTTGAAGAGAATTATATAGAGGGTTTGGAATAATAAAAATTTTAAAAAAATATTCTATATTTTATAATATTTATCAAATTAATAATTTTAAAATTTATTTATTTAGATTTATTATTTGAATAATAATTATTTTATTAATATTATTATTTAATAATTA